>CAJUYG010001128.1:64368-92633 GCA_910591675.1 Galerucella calmariensis
TCTTCTAGTAACTTTTTTACTGTATTTTTCCCTATTTTCCAGACCATACTCCTGTCTATCCTTCTACTTCTCATCCACAGTTAGCCTCAGAACTCTTTTAACTGCTTTTTTGATATTTCTCAGTACTTCTCCAGACCACACTTCTTCTCATCCTACCACTCTTCTCACGGCTAGTTTCAGTAATTTTTTCACTGCATGTTTATTATTTCCCACTTCTTCCTATCCTACTACTCCTATTTCCCCAGTCCTACTTCTCACCCAACTGCTCGTCGCTATTATTATATTTTATCATTTTTTTTTGTACTTACGCTATGCATGTATTTGTTTGTTTAGTGACCCTAATTCTATTTTGAGTGGTGTTAGATTACCGCCAGATACTGAGATTATTAAATACACTTCCTCTATCGTCGGTCCGAAAATTCCCGGTACAACCAACAGAGGCAGAAAGAAAACCATCAGTTTAGATCCGCCGTTCGTCAGTCTACACCCCTCACCGATCTGCGGATTCATGGAAGGCATGCACAAAAGAAGTAGTTCAAATGTAAGTTTATTTATGATTAAATCCAGCCAATACGGTGGCTACTCTTACACTCGGTGCAAGTTGAAATTATTTTTGTTTTTATTTAGGGTCAAGACATAACACCACCGACCACTCCTCCAGCTGATAAAGCGGAAGGTTCAAAACTAGGTACAAACGGTACATCCGATCTTGCTTCTAATTATGAAGCTTCCGAATCAACCGGTGAATGTCCTTTAAATTTATCCGTCAAACCAACTGCAGATATTCTTAACGCCAGTTTTCCTTTAGCATCTTTGAGTAACATCTCCTCTAACGTTGGATCCGACAGGATTTGTAAGTATAGAAACTCATTAACAAAAGAGTATAAAAAAAATTAAAAATATTTTAGCTCGTAGAAAACCTGGTCCAAAACCGAGACGTATAATATCATCATCAGGAAGCCAGTTATCTCCGTCACCTTCTAGCAATCTTTTTTCCCACATCTTCTCACCGGTAGATTCACCAAGACCTCCGAGTCGAAACGAAGGTTCTGACGGTGGAAGTTCTACTTCTTCTACGTGTACTACCACCGCTGCCACTACCATTACTAACACTCCAGTGTCTCCCGTTTTAAATTACAGCCACAAGGAAGGGAGACCGAGAAATTTGGGTAGGGGCATCAGTAAACCTAAGAAGAATACAGTGGCTTCTTTGTTGGCTCAAAGTAGAGCTTTAGGTGAGTTCATTTTACTCCTGTTCCATAGTTAGTTGCATGTATGTATGTATTTTGGGGTGACATTCACTGAGACCTAAAAGATCTATTGTGCCCCCTTACTTCCCTTAAACTAGTAGCTCCTTCAGTCCTATTTCCCGGAGGAATTTTAGGATGTCTGCAGGATTCAAGTTAGGTAAATGTTCCAGTTCTATCCAGTAATCTCCCAGATGCTGTGCTCTAGGATTCTGAAGTGCTGTGCAGTTGGAAAGTATGTGGATGGAGGTTTCTTCTTCCATTCCACAAAATCTGCATTCTTCTTCCTCCACTATTTTGAGCTTTTTCAGGTACCCATTCAGGCGACAATGTCCCGTTAGGATCCCTGTTAAAACTCTTAGCGCAGTTTTACTTTGACTTGTGCATTCATTTGATCTCAACAGGTTGTTGTCACCCAGAAGAGTCTTTGATTGTATAAGCCCTACTAGATCTTTCCAATGGTCAGATCTTCTCTTTTTCTCGGCTTTACCTATTTCTTCGAATATTACATTGGGACTGATTCCGCAAAAGGGTTCAGGCCCCCAAAAAGGTATTTCAGTCCCCCTTCTTTGCTAGTTAGTTTCTTTAGCTGTATTTTTTAATTTCCTGTCTTTAGGGATAAAACCTGTGCCGATGCTGGATCCAAATACTTCCATCAATCAACAAATGAATATATTGAAGTCGAATATTATGGCGGCCCAACAGTATCTCTCCGAAACTGGTGGAGATGAACAAGCTTTGAATAGATTGTTGCAGGAAAAAATCAAAGGCACCCTCAGCGATTCCAGTACAGTAGAAGCAACTTCGGATTCGGATAATTTAACTGATTCCAACCACACAGACTCCGAAATGGAAGTAGAGGTCGTAGCGAAGAAGCAAAAACATTACGATGAACGCTTGTTGAGGATCCCTTTGGGAAAAGGTAACTATTCATTAATATTTGAACTTTGTTTACCTGTAGCTCGAAAATTTTGTATTTTAGGATGGAAAAGGGAGACTATAATCAGAGGTTTGTCGAAAAATGGATTTTTAAAGGGAGACGTGACGTATGTGGCTCCGGAATCGTCTAATAAATTCAAACAAATGTCTGACATTACGCAGTATTTGGAATATCAAAAATGTCCGGATTTGTCGAAAGAAAATTTCACTTTTAGCTGTAAAGTTATAATAGGCGATTATCTTCAACCGGTACCCACTGAACTTCAAGTGGATGGAACTGAATTTATATATTTATCCGAAGAAGACATGAATAGAAGGTAAAATGTTTACTATTTTTCATCCTTCATGTCCTCTTCCGTCATATTCCATCGTTTCAACCACAAACGTTTATTTTAAATATATTTTTCTACAACCACTATCGAAAGTCGTCTTTTGTTCCTTGAAAAGCAACTGGAAAGTTGACGTTTTCCGCGAGCTGTCATAATTTGACATTACTGGCGCTCTTAAGCGGAAAAAAACTTTGGCGCACGCCTACATTTATTTATAGATAGATAAAAGAGAGCTAGTAGTTATTTTAATATAAACTGTGGAATAAAATATTTTAGTTGATTTTCTAATATGTTAAAGCATCCAACAGTATTTTCCGTAATAATGTATTGAGAAATCGGGAAATCTAAAAAATATCTGACATTAATGTAATAGGTGTTGCTTACGTACATAGGTACACGAAACTGCAATCTGGAAACTGCTAAGTACAAACAATGGCAATTAATTTTATTTTGGTGTGATCGTAGAAAAAATATTGTGTGTATTTCGAGCAGAAAGTCCTTTGGTAGTCTCGACTGCCAAAGCATTACTTTCTGTTCTTGATACACAAATAGCTATTATTTATCCATTAGATTGGATGAATTTAGTTTTTCGCTGAGACCGAGTATACCGGTTGAACAAAGAATCGAAATGGCTAGAAAGCAACAAGCTGCAAGAGAAGCTGCTAGACAGGATAAACAAGAAAAAGAACAGATCAAAATAATACAAGAAAACGAAATAATGGAAAAACAAGAATATGTGAAAATCGAAAAAGAGCCGAAATATCCGCAGATGCTGGAGGTATGACACTATATTTCTTACTTTTCGCAAAAAAATTGGTTAAAATTGATAAAATGTACTGAATTACTATTTATTTTGAATGTGTGAGGTTAGGAAATCGAATAGTGAGGTTAGGAGACTGTAACACTAAAAAGGTTAAAAGATTAGAAGATTAATTTTTTCTCTCATTTTTTTTTGGAATCAAACCAAATAATTTTTGGTCCCTATCTGACAAAAATAGATTTGATTCACAAACAAAAATTGAAGAACGTGTCACAGGATACACGGTAAGAACTTTAGTTCCTTATAAGCAATAATCAAATTATTTGAATCGATAAATAAATACACATATATTAATGTAAGAATTTATTTTACTCTGGATGAAACTTGATTTAACAAAAATATACAGTACTTAGTATTAATTATAAAAATCTTATCATTCAGTTGATTGGCACAAAGTACATATTACATATTCTATTAACTGTAATTCATAATACAATGTATGCTGACAATCAACATTTTGCGCCAAGAGACTAGCTCTGAGACTGAGGAGAGAGCGCGAGAGCCCACGCGCTCAAGGCATATAACGTAACGGTCAGATCTTTTGCGTCGCGACCTCCCTCGCTCCAAGTAACGTAACGGTCAGACCAACCTATCATAAAGAACTAAAGTTCTAAAAATAAGAGAAAAAATAATAAAGGAACATATAGAAGATATTAGTAGATTCAATTAGTGTTTTTTCACGTTGCCTAAAAGTATCCAGCATTAGATTTCATTGTAGACCTAATTGTGTTGAAACGCCTAAAATGTTGAGACTGGATCGCTGTATGGAATTTCCTGGCACTATAAAGTTTAGGAGATTCTACCAGTGTTTGTGTTGAAATATTTGTGAGGTCAGGAGATGGAATTCTTTAAAAAGGATAGGGGATGAAAATGAGGATTTCCAAACCAGTTTTTTCACAAAATTATGTTTTGAGTGCGATTTTGTAGTTACTGATGTCACGTGCCTTCAGTACTGAAAGATTTGGAAAAAGAAAGTAGAGTTTTTGTTGTTTTGAAAGCTGTCGATTATGGAGAACGTTATTAGTGTGAGTGAAGGAAGTGATGGAAGTAGGAAGAGACCCAAAAAAATGGAGAAGCGAGGGGAAGCGCGTAAAAAGCAAAAGTAAGGTTAGAACACACTAATAATTCTGGCTAACCACAATAGAGTAACTCTAAAGGAGGTCCCGAGGCATAAGGGCTTTGCAGGAAATGAAAAGGCAGACATCCTAGCAACGCTAGGGTCTGAAAGTGGATTCACTGGTCTTCAACCAATATTTGGGATATCAAAAACTGCTGCACGTGGTTGTATATTTTGGTGGACTCAAACTAAACATCAGTCGTGTTGGAGACACGTGCAAAAACAGGAAAACAGTAAACTCCTGTTCAAAAAAAACTCGGAGATTAGATTAGAATTGGAGTGGCTCTTTGTCTTATCCCACTGCGACCTTTGCAGATCTATTGTGGTCCTCCCCATATTTAGAGCTCGATATCTAGCTTTATTCTTTTTATTAGCCTTAACAGCCTGGATACCGCCTCCCTTGCGTACCTATCTGCCCTCGGTTTTTTTCTCCGAGTAAATGTAACCGCACTCATAGAGTATGTGCTCCGCGGTTTCGTCTTCTTCCTGGCAGAACCTGTATAGGCTGTCATCTGCTAGGCCAATTGTGTGCATATGTTTCCTCAGCCTACAATGTCCGTTCGACATTCCCACCATCATCATCGTCGTTTCTCGACTTTGACCTAGTAGGTCGTGTGACAGTTTGGCCGATGGGCTTTTAAGGAATAATTTAGCGTGTCTTTGTCCTGGGCTTCATACCACCAGCGCAACGCCTGATTGTTTATCCATTTGTGGATGCTCTTTTTACTTTAGCAATTCCACAGGAAGGTTATGGCCCTATCATGACCTCCGTTGCTCCCTGCTTAGCTAATTCACCGACCCTTTAATTGCCTTTTATTCCTAGATGACCTGGTACCCAGGCTAGGGTCACACTATTATGACTACCTAGTCTGTTGAGGGCCTTGCGACACTTCCACGCCATATTTGATGTTATATGAGCGTATCGCCTTAAGTCTTGCTTGGCTGTCGAGGAAGATGACGATTCTTTGGTTACCCACCTGTCTCATCAACTCTTCTGCAAAGCATTGCACCGCCATTTCCTCTGCCTGAAAGACAGTAGCATGTTTCCCTAGGCTTAGAGAGATCATCTTCTCTTGTACTCCATATATTCCGGAACTTCGGAGAAGCTGACTAATGATTTATTAACCATCAGTAGGGTCCAGATAATGATAGTGACGGGTTTACTCACAGGTCACTGTACCCCAAAGAAGCACATGCATATATAGGTAGGAACCTATCTGTCGGTTGTGCATGGAAGAGGAGAAAACAACCTCTCACATGATCGCAATGCAGATATAGACTCCTAGAACTAGAGCATCCAAGGGAGGATTTCTCCAAGAAGGATCTAGTGAAAAGACTGATAAGGGCTACTGGTCTCTTCATATAAACGGCACAACTATGAGCACAAAAAGCCTAAAGACTGAGGTGCCGAGGACTGACCGGTGGTGCTGATCCAATCAATCAAACATCAAAGTTAAGATATGTTTGAAAGTACATGTCTTTTTCTTCTTTTCAATTATTATGTACTATTTTAATCAATCAGTGGATATGTCAAATTGGGCTTATAGAACTTTATTGTTTTTAATTGAAATTCTCTTATTTTAGGATAAAGAGTTGAAAAGGCAACACGCAGCTCTACTTAGAGAGCAGGTAATATTTGAATTATGTATTCACTACTACTAACTATTTATTTATCTTTTGTTTTTTTTGGAAGGAAAGAGAAAGAAAAAGACAACACATGATTCTGGTGAAATGTCTGGAAAGTCGACGAAAACTAGAAGTGCGCGAACGCAAAAAACAACAACTTTTAGCAGAAAAACAAGCGAACAAAGAAAAAAAACTCGAACAACGCAAACAAGAATTGGAAATTCTAACGGAAATACGAAAACCTTGCGAAGATTTGGAATTGGATCAAGCTTATCTACCGGACTACGATCGAATACCCGGATTAAAGTTGTGCGGAAAAGCCTTTTCCGACATTTTGATGGTGTTCGAATTTCTACACAATTTCGGCGAAACTTTAGGATTCGACATGGAATCCTTACCGACCCTTAATTCCCTTCAACAAGCTCTTCTTCCCAATAAAAACTCGATAGAAGCCGAAGAAGAATTATTTTCGGTAATGACTCATCTGCTCGTGTGCGCCATCGAAGACCCGGGTATTCCCAATCCGGCTCGTTACACCACGATGCTCGGACAAAGTTTACGACAAGCAGATATTACTCCTTTGAATATTTCGGAAATTCTGCGGTTGTATTTGTACGCCAACGCCACTGCGGAAATCAAAGCGCTGACTGGAATCCACTTCGAAAGGGAGAGAGAAAAGCGAATTGCGGATCATCATCAAAACGACGACGAAATGTCTATTACACAGTCCGGCAAGAACGCCCCCTATTACGAATTGCTGCACAATACGCAGACTTACAAGTTGTCGGATTTGTTAAAAAATCGACCGTTTACTAGTTTGACGCCGGCAACAAAAGCTGAAATTTTAGCTTATCTCTGTAACGAGTTGTTGCAAAATAAAGCTGTCATTCGACAGATCGAAAATTCTTTGGAAACCGTCACGCAACAGAAGAAGGAAAAGTGGTTGTTGGATATGAAGATCAGGAAGTAAGTTATTGCAAAAAATTAGTATTTTTGGTTTTTCGTTAAAATAATCTCCAATGTGTTCGTTTCAGCGTCCTTCAGGATTATCTTTATTTGAAATGCTCTATATTTGGTGTACAGTTCTGAAAACTTCTTTCTTATTATACCATCTCCTTTTATGTTTTTTCCCTTCAACCCTTTCTTAGGTTTCCATCTATCATTTTCCATTCGCTATTTCTTTTCTCTTCTTTTGATCTCTTTCTAGGTTTCTTCCAGCACTCACTTTATCCTCTATATTTTACTATTATTATTTCTCTCTATTTTGTGTCCTCCTGAATTTTGTTTCCACTTCTAAAACCACATTTCTTCCATGTTATCCTATATTTTATCCAACATTCTCCTGTGATTCGTCTCTATTCTGCTTCCTCCGAAATGCTCCATATTTTGTTTCCATTTCCCTAAACTAGCTTCTTCTATGCCATCCCATCTTTATTTTGGATTTGCTCCTCTCTAGTTTTCATCTATCATTTTCCATCCACTATTTCCTTTTTATTAAATATTTCTCTATTTTTCTTCGATATCTCGTTTTTTAATTACATCCATCTATATTTTACTCCTTTGATCCCTCTCCATTCTTCCAAGTTATCCTATCTTCAATGTTGTATTTTACTTTGATCCCTCTTTATCCACATTTTTTTTGTCCGAAATTTTGCATATTTTGGTCCCACTTCTTCCATGCCATCCCATCTTTATTTTGCTTTTCTCCACTCTAATCTTCATCCAGAGTTTTGCGTTCACCAATTCCTTCCATTTCTGTTGATACCTTCCTATATTTCTTCCAGCATTCTCCTAACCGAACCTAATCGATATTTTACATATTTTGGTCCCACTTCTTCCATACCATCCCATTTTTATTTTGGTTCTCTTCTATGACGCTTCCCTTTAGTTTCTCTATCATTTTCCATTCACTGTTTCCTCTCTCTTCTTTTGATCCCTTTCTAATTTTCTTCCAGCACTCTCTTCATCATTTATATTTCACTCTTATTACTCCTCTCTATTTTATATCCACCGGAATTTTTTTTGTTTAATTCAGCATTCTCCTTTGATCACTATCTTCTATTCATTTCTAGAAATTATATTCTTCTGTGCCATCCCTTCTTTATTTTCTCCTTTGTAGTTCCTCTCTAGTTTCCATCCATCGTTTTCCATTCTTAATTTCCTCCCTTTTCTTCTGATCTCTCTCTAGTTTCTTTCACCACTCTATTTATCATCGATTTTTTCATTAAATCTTCTATATTTTGTCATAGTTTTTCTTCAATTCTTCTCTATATTTTGTACACCAGTTCCTTGGTTGTCTGCCTGCACAAGATCCAATATTATTGTCTTTGTTCTTTGCATCTACTTCTTCCCAGTATTCTCCAAGCAGTTCCTCCCAAATGTCCACTTTTTCCTTGCCCTGGTTAGTGCTGTCTAATTTTTAGCCCTGTTGCATCTCCATCTTAATAAAAGTTAAATTTTTTTAGACTTACTTTGCTCCACAACAAAAAAGTTCGAATCGAAAATATCGAAAAGCACTTGAAATTCGATGAAGAGGCCTTAGCAGATTCTCCTTCTTTAAATAAAGACGAATTATTGGACGAAGAAGAAAACGAGTTGAGTGAAAATGAAAGTGTTGGTACCCAACCGGAAGAGGAAGAAGATAACAAACTGTCTCAAGAGGAATTGGGAAAGAAGTTGGAAAAATTCATCAAAACTTCCGAAATCCATTTCAATACTTTAAAAACTGCTAGTCTACAGTTGCGAGCGATTTGTTTCGGTCAAGATCGTTATTACCGAAGATACTGGTCTCTGCCGAAAGCTGGAGGGATATTCGTCGAGTCCTTGGAAAGCGCCGAACCGGATCGAGCCAAAGAACAACTTTGCATTGACAACTCGGAATTAAGCAGCGACGGCGTTCAAGGCTTAAGCGACTTTGAAAACTTGAGCCAGAAAGAAGAAGAAGACGATATGGGAATAGACGAAGAAATAAATCGAATAATGGAAGGTAGCGAAGGAGAAGACAACGATTCTAGATTGAAGGATAGCGAGGACGAATTTAGAAAATGTGAAAATCGAATATTCGAAAACGGAGAAGAAAAAATCGAACAAAAAGAAAGTCAGAAAACCACAAACGAACCGGAAAAGGGAGATGCTGAAACTGCGGAAAGTATCGAGGAGTTTAACAATACCGAAGATTACGAAAATTTCGGCAGTAAAACTTTCAGTTTATTCGAAAGATTGGGACAGTGCGTCGAACGAGAAAATAAGACTGAAGAAGATCTGAAAACGGAAGTAAAAGCCGAAGTTAAGGAAGAATTGAAAAATGAAATCCTCAACGAGCTAAAAATCGAAATGAAACACGAAATGGTAATTGAAAACAACAACGAGCACGACGAAGACCAAGAACCTAAGTGGTTCAGTATTTTAAGCTCGGACACTACGACCTGCGACGAAATCAATCTCAGTTCCGGTACGAGATGGGAAAACGGCGTCGGGCCTTGTACCAAGGATATAATGGAACTTAAAATACCGGTTTTCCCACCGCCCGATTCAAGTTCGAATATGTACGCAAATTGCGACAGTCCTTCGCCGTTACAACTTACGCCAGAAGAAAGTTTTCAATTGGAATACATCAGGAAGCACGGGGCTATTAAAACCAACCAGAAACAAAATATTCCTTCTAAAATGAGGTAGGTTTATTAGGTAACTGTATTATTGCAAAACTCATCGCTCATCTCTTGAGCTCTATTCATTCTTCTCCAACTACATCACCTTCTAGACACTGTCCACCACCTGTTCTTTCTGGGAAAGGATCTGTTCCTTACTGATACTTCTTTTTGTAAACCATCTATACTTTTTCATTTTTTACAAAATTCATAGCTCATCTCTTGAGCTCTATTTATTCTTCTTCAGCTACATCACCTTCTAGACACTGTCCACCACCTGCTCTTCTTGGGAAAGGATCTGTCCCTTGCTGATACTCCTTTTTGTAAAACATCTATACTTTTAAAATTTTTGCTAAATTCATCGCTCATCTTTTCAGCTCTATTTATTCTTCAAGTATATCACCTTGTAGTTTTGTCCCCCACCTGTTCTTCTTCAACTATATCACCTTCTAGACACCACCTGTTCTTCTTGGGAAAGGATCTGTTCCTTACTGATACCTCCACTTTTTTCTTCAACTATAGCGACTTCTAGTCGATGTCAATCACTTGTCCTTCCAGTACATGACTCTTTGGTCATTGCTGCTACTATTTAAGCAGAACTTTAATTCATTCATACGTTTGGGTTGTGCTCAACTGCTCAGGCTCTTGAACTGAATCTTTATACTACCCCTGTTATCTACCTACTTCCATTCCAGAAGCTTCGTGTCCTCTATATAGGCTACTACTTTAACTGGAGGGATCTTCAGTAGTTCAACTCCAAAGTGCTTCCGTCTGAGTCCTTATAAGTTCTCACAGAAGCAGAGTATGTGAGTAGGTGTTTCATCATAGAGTGCACATTTTCTGCACATAGGTTCACTAACTTTGCCCATCCTGTGCAGTTGCTTCCTCGGGGTACAGTGTCCAGTCGCCAGGTCGGTAACTGTCTTTAAATTTCTCTTACCCAGTTTCAACAGCCTGGACGAAAGTTCCTTGTGTCAGCCTCCATTCAAGTTGGTATTTCTTAACTAGCCAGTTCCCGACTTCCCCTCTTATGTAATCCTTTGTGATTCCACAAAACGGTTCTGGATTTGTGAAGGCTCCTTTTGACCCTTCTTTAGCTAGCTGGTCTGCCATTTCATTCCCTGCAATCCCATGTGCCGGCACCAATATTGGATACTCTTGTTGTCTCTTGCCAACATGTTAAGGGATTCTTTACAGTTTTTTACCAGTTTAGACCTAGTTTTTGTATTGCTGATAGCAGAGCAGAGCCCATTTTTTGTCCGGTACATCCTCTTCTGATGTTTTCATCAATGCAGGTTATAGCGCGGCAATCATCTCTGCTTGAAACACAGTTGTGTATAGATCAAGGCTAAGAAACAGTTTCTTCCTAGATCCACTTATACCAGCCCCAGTGCCATGGTTTGTTTTGGATCCATCAGTGAACCAGATGATTTCTCCAGAATTACCTGGATGCATCACCTGTTCCCTGGATGAGATGATGATATTCTTGATCTGGATATTACTGACACTTTTTTCTGTTCCAGATACGGTTGGTGGCGAATTCTCGACGTAACCCAACTTCGTGAAATTCTCGATAGCCTCCAAATGAGAGGTATACGCGAGAGAGAACTCAAAAGAAGCTTCGTCAGCATAATGCAAGCTATGTACGATAAAAAAGGTCGATTGGTAGTCGAAGAAGGCAGCAAAGATCTCACCGTTCTCAACGAGGAACCGATCGATTACGTTAAATTCATCGAAGAAGGAGCTCCCGAACCGGACGTACCTTTGACGTGGAGTAGCGAATTGGAACAAAAGATCGATTTTATTTTATTGGAACAATTGGAAAATCTCGAAGATAAAGTTGCTAATGCCAGTATGCAATCGAAAGGTTGGAAAATTCCGCAAAAGGATTTCGATGAATTGTCACACGATGACATAATCGCCATCATCAAACAACGATTGTCTTCGCTAGAAATGAACATTGAAAGGCGGTACTTGAAACCACCTTTAGGAGTTAGGTAGATGCTCCCAATTTTCCTTTTTCCCATCGAACTTAATCTATTTTTTTATATATTCAGCATCGGTGATTCTCATCTTGCCACGTTAAATCAAGAATCGTCCACGAGCAGTTCCATGACGTCGCAAACTCTTTCCGATGAGATTCCGAAAGGTCTAGTCACCTGGAGAGAAGCTGTTAATCGTAGTTTAGCCGCAGCTCAATTATCGATGTGTGTTTATTCTTTGGAGTCTTCTATAGCTTGGGATAGGAGTATTATGAAAGCCGTAAGAATCATTTATATTGTTTATATTTGGTAGGGATCGAAGATAGGCCTCCACTAGGTCCAGATAAAGTCTATTGTGACTCACGCTAGCTTAGAGCGTCAAAGTTTACTATAGAAATATTTCTCCTCAGTAATTGGCAGCAAGACGATGGACCCCTTCATCCGCGTAGCAATATCCGTTATGATAAAGTGCGCATCATAACCACTAAGATTGTGAAATACTACGGAGATAGTATGATCATCTTTATAGTTGACGTTACACGATTAATGAGCAGCACTACGATAGTTGTTGACTGGCATCAAGTGGTTGTGATCTCGAACCTTCTTGTCTTCAGGTGTGAAAGGTTGCTCGCAGATATGGTAGTATGTGGCAAGTTTGAATTGAACTTCCTCAACCCAAGTCATGTTGATGTCGAACGGACACCAAAACACAGTAGCCCTATCCTCCGCTAGACTATTCATTTCATCAGCAAACCATTGCATGCACTCCTCACCTCTGTAAGCTCGATAAAACGATAAACTGTAATCACAACTGCATTTCTAATAGTATCCAATAGCCGCTTTGAATTGAGCTCTAAGACTTTTAATGTTTCTTGAGCAGGCCTCCAAACGTTGCTTCTCCTCCATCGATTTAGCATACCTTATCGAATTCAGGCTATGGTCCAAAAGTAACTGTACTAACTAAAAAGTAGTGGTCGATGAACTGTCAAACTAGTAACCATCCTTAGGAACTCGGTTACTTTTGGTTTCTACTGTCATCTGTCATGCAGTGTTTATGAAATTTATCATTTTGTTGATTATTCAACCGTCAAAGAGAAGAACAAAACTGATTTTTTGTAAAAACAGGATTTCTTCCCATGTTATTATCAGGAGCCAACTAACTTAACTAACTAACGATAGCTTATTATGGTGAAAAGTTAGTTCAAAATTATCGGAATAAAAAATTATAGCTATTATAGATGTCTAGCTATTTAGTATTTACCTTGACCACCCCTAGCAACCCTATAGTCATGTCATTATCTGGAGACTCCTCATCAGAACTTGACAAACGATGATGGTGAAACACAAAAGCACAACTATAAAATTCCAAAAACTGGGTTTTGAAGTAACCAACAATCAAATACAAATTTTGGGAATATATTTTTTGGTTTTATACTGTTTTGATTCTGTCAACTGAACCATGGTTATGCGTTTATTAATTACGTGAGGCATTTTTGAAAATTTTTCGACCTCCCTCCCCCCTCCCCTAATCTCACGCGAGATTCCTCAAAACTTCTATTTGGACTGTAAACGTATTGGATTATTGAGAGAAAAAGAAAATTTGATTTATTACTTTTATTGAATACTAGCAAAGACTAGTATTTCTGAATATTAACGTAATTTAAAATCCCAATCATAAAATTAAATAATGAATATCAAACGAAAATTAAGAAAATATTTATCCTAATTCAGTCCATGGAGACTCGTGCACGGCCCAAGAGTGACTACTGGAACCAATCCAAGTGTTTTTCAATAAAATCATCTGCTCCTTCAACTTCGCTCTGAATTAGCTCCTCTTAAGCCGTTGTTACTTGCGCAAAGAAGTGATATTTTCTCAGATTTGGCCATAATATATTATAAAAATAATTATTCATGCAATTTTCGGAGAAAAATAATTAGGTGATATTTGCCAAGACCCCTCCTTCCCCCTACGTGAGATTTGGGAAGATTTTTAGCTTGATACCCTCCCCCTAGAATACCTCACGTAATAAATGGCCCCTTTTGTGTATTTTATTTTATTAAATTTAAATATCCCACAGAACTGTCAATTCTGTCAAAGTGGAGATAACGAAGATAAATTATTACTTTGCGATGGATGCGACAAAGGATATCACACGTATTGTTTTAAACCGAAAATGGACAATATACCGGACGGAGATTGGTAAGTTAAAACGTTCGAAATTTCCAAAAAATCATTTTGAAAATAAGAAATTATATATATCAGAACACCCTGTATAGTAAGAATGTCATTTTTTTAAATTATAGCTTCATTTTAATTATTTACTGTCAACCACTCGTTATAATAAAAGTGAAATACGAAAAGTTTCAAATTCCATCGACCGAATTTTAATTGGGAAACACTGTATATTATCTTTTTTTTTAATTTCCTGCAATACTTTCAATGAATTAACTTTTATTTACACTATCAAATGCAAGGTAACCAAGAAAAGTAGTGAAAAAAATTTTAAAATTAAATTATTCAACGTCCCATTCTTATTTGAACACTTTGTATAGTATATAAGTAGTTTGTATACATTATTCACTCCATCTCAATTATTTAGCAATTTTTACTGTTAACAGTATTAACCACTCTTAAGTATTCAAGAGAAGTTCGGAAAGTTACGAAATACAATTACCAAATTTTCAGTGGGACACTTTGTATCTATATTGTTGATTTTTTCGTGAATGTCAAGTGGAATACGAAAAGTTTAAAAAATATATAATTGTTGATATAAATTACTGAATTTTAAATGACCCACACTGTATATTATACATTTTTTTATCGTAAATGCCAAGAGTTAAGTGGGGAATGGTAAACAATACCAGTGCGGTTCAAACGGAACTGGCTGGTATCTCAATTGCCAAGAACTAACCAGCTGCACTGATAGTAGACAAGCCCTATTAGCCTTGAACAGACAACGAGTTATATCGGGGCTAGTACTAGAGTGCCACCAAGATTTAGCTAACGCCTCGGCAGATATCCTTAGGTGGGTTAAAGGGCACGACAGGAGTAAAGGAAATCGCATTGCCGATTTTTTAGCCAGAGAAGCCGCTGGACTAAAAATTTCAGGACCCAGTGACACCTACGACCTAACGACTTCGAGAATTGCGGAACTAGCCAAACGTTACACCCACGCTCAATTCCTTAAGAGATGGGATGGAATCAAAAGATGCAGTCTTGCCATGATTACCCTAAGCGACCCTGGGAAGCTGGCGCCGAAGAAATATTTGGCGATGACCAGGAAAAAACTACGTTTAACAGTAGGATTTCTGACTGGCCACTGTTAACTACTATGGAAACACCTCCATACTATGGGGCTAGTGGACACACCTCTATGCAGGATGTGTGAACAGGAAGATGAAACTGTCAGGCATGTCTTATGCGAGTGTCCGGAGTTATCGTCTATAAGAGAGTGTGTGTTCGGTGAGTCTTGGCCTACAGCTGCCGATATAAAGGAGATGTCTCCTAGTGACATGTCCACCTTCCTGGGAAGGATAGGATGGACGATGGCCGAGGAGGACAACTCCTCGGGAGGATGTACAATGGGTCACATGTGGCCTAATTGCTGTTAGCCTACACTCACCCTCCCTACTCTACAGATACAGAAGACTTATTTTTTTCTGTGAATTTTATATGTTATTTTTCATAAATGAACGTTTAGTGATACGAGGGTAGTAAAAAAATTGGTAAATACAAAAAAAAATTGTATTTTTATTTCAGGTACTGTACGGAATGTCTCAATAAAGCTACAGGCGAACGAAATTGCATCGTTTGTAACAAGAAGATCGCCGCAACGGGTACGAAATTGATATTGTGCGAATTGTGTCCTCGAGCATATCATACCGATTGCATCCAACCGAATTTACCGAAAATGCCACGCGGAAAATGGTACTGTTCGAATTGCGCTTCGAAAAAACCGCCAAAAAAACCGGTTAAGAAGCCAGTAAAAACGGCGAAAGAACTCGAATCTACCGAGCAGCCTCCTTTAAGGTAAATATACAGGGTGACTACAAAAGAATCATATGGTTTGACACAGCTATAAATTGGAAAATATGTCAATAAATGACAATCTGCAAGAGGGAGTGGTATAAGTGTGCGGGGAATCTGCCATGATTGAGTTTCAATCTTGTGAATAGTTTTGTGTAGCTAGAGCACCACTTTAACTGAAATATAGCTTTGTCAATCCAGATGATCCTTTTATACAGGGTGGTCCGTAAGTAATGGACCAAAGTGAAATGGCAGCTTCTTTGCCTAAAAATATCACAATCTGACGCAACTTCTTTGAATAAAATATTGATATTAAAAAAGATACATGGTGGCAACGTTAGAATGTCAAAAATGTTTTTTCCCAGTAAATTGAAAGATTTTGGATATACAAACGTGAAAATTAGAAGATAGGGGTTTTAGGGCCTGGGAAATCATAATATGCTATCCATTTCGATGTATTTTCTAGAGGGCGCCACAAAAGCTATGTTGTTGGTGTAACTGTGCGATCAACTTATTTATCGTTAACGGTATTCCTCTATTCATTGGAAAATATTAAAACTGCATCAAAAAGATATACCTATCATTAGCCTCAAAAGTTACTGGTTTTCGAGATATTCGCGCATTTTTAAACCCCCCTTCATAATTTCTATTTTATTTATTAGCACAAAAATAATAATGTTAGTAGGCGATGATGTCTGCAAACTTATTATTAGCAATAATATAGCAAGAACATTGATAGTTTGCAATAATATTGCTTGGTAACAACCAGACTCCGAAGTTGGAGGGTTGTTACCTCAAAGCAACATGCTTGAGGAAAGTTATGGCAAAATTATTGCAAATTGTTGATGTTTTTGCTATATTATAGCTGATAATAAATTTGCTGACATCAGCGCCTACTAACGTTATCATTTTTTGCTAATAAATTGAATGAAAATTATGAAGGGGGGTTTTAAAATGCCAATATCTCGAAAACAAGTAATTTTTGAGACTAATGATAAGTATACCTTTTTATCGCAAAAATAATGCAGTTTTGATATTTTTCAATAAATAGAGGGATGCCGTTAACGATAAATAAGTTAATCGCACAGTGACACCAACAACATAGCTTTTGTGGCGCCATCTAGAAAATACATCGAAATGGATAGCATATTATTATTTCCCAGGCCCTGAAAGTCCCATCTTCAAATTTTTACGTTTGTATATCAAAAATCTTTCAATTTAATGAGGAAAAACATTTTTGACATTTCAACTTTGCCACCCTTTAAAGGAAGTTGCGTCAGATTGTAACATTTTTAAGCCAAGAATCTTCCATTTCACTTTGGTCCATTATTTACGGACCACCCTGAATATAAAAGTGGATTTTCTTTTATAATGAAGTTTTTTTCCTAGTCCGACGCCATCTCACAGTTCAGTGACTACAAACGAGGATTTGTCAGTATTGAACAGTTCCCAAAGTGATACGTCTACTTCTAACGTTCTCAATATCGAATCTCCGTCAGTAACGAACCTTGCTAATAAAAAAGAACGAGCTAATAAAAAATTGCTAAAAGAATTAGCATCTTGTAAATCGATTTTGGAAGATTTGGAATGTCATGACGATGCTTGGCCTTTTCTGCTACCAGTTAACACTAAGCAGTTCCCAACTTATAAAAAAATCATAAAAGTCCCTATGGATTTATCAACTATTAAGAAAAGACTGCAGGATCAACAGTGAGTTGACGATTTTTTTATTATAAAAATTATTTTAAAAAAATTTTTTTAGATACAAATCGAAGGACGACTTTGGTTTGGACGTCAGACAAATTTTTAATAATTGCGAAACTTTCAACGAAGACGACAGTCCGGTGGGTAAAGCCGGACATTCCATGAGACAATTTTTCGAATCAAGATGGAACGAATTAAATTTATCGCACAGTTGAGATTCATCGTATGCCAAACGGCACTCGTAATATGATTTTACGAAAAAAAAAACAAATATTTGATTATATCGGTTATTTTGGTTTGCAATTAGAAGAGAGACAGTTTTTGGGACAAACTGTATGTACAATCTTCAAAAATTTTGGTATACTGGGAGAACATTGACAATAGAACAAGGGTTTTTATTTTAAAAGTTCAACTTTAACGCGCTATAGCTCATAAGATGCAGCATTCACTTTTGTAGGATAAAAAAAATTACAGGTCGCTACGGTAAACGGTTTTGGAGTTATACAATAAGGCCCGGTTGTAGATGCATAGTTCAACTGTGGTTCTGCGTTGAACCGAGTTTAATTGCAAATTTTTGTTGTAAGTACGTCAGTCACTACTGATCTGTGGTTCAAATAGAAGTTTACGTGAACGGTCCTCGAAGAGCGTTCAAAGGCGGTTCAAGAGGGTTTTGGCATTTGACGTTGAGTTGTTAACCTCAAAAAGTGAGGTTGAATATCTGATAATTCATTATTTCAATCAAAATGAACGAATTATTAGAAGAATTAACCGACGATGAAGATTTTTTACAAATTTTGAATGGTTTTTTACATCCTAGAAGACCGCAAACCTTTAGAAATAGACCCAGTCATTTTGAAATATGGTCTGATATTGAATTTAAATGTAGATTTCGATTAGAAAAACAAACTGTGAGATTTGTAAGCTAACTTCACTGATATTATGTTGTGTAGTAGAGCTTACCTAATTTTCAAGTTATTGGTCCGATTATGTAAAGCAAGAGGTGAAGGAACTAGAAGGAAGAAGACTTTTTTAGAGGAATTATTTATTTATCATTTTTATTTAAAAAATGTATGGCGTTTGCATTACCTGGATTTTTTTAATGTGGCTCCAAGTGTAAAATTAATTTCTTTATTTAGCCTGTAATAGGCAATGAAAAGGTCTTACGGTATATCAAACGGATTTTTCTTTCTATACGCATATAATTCATAAAACATTTTTCAATTTATAATCTAAAACTTGGCTTATTTTTTTGTTTCGATATTGGAAAATGGGATGATATTGATGTTCATTTTGACTCATTTCATGAAAATTTACAATATTCAACTTATAACAAACAGTGTCAAAACGTCGAATATTTTGGTCGGTGTTATCTTCACAGCGAAAATGTTATTATACATCGATGTAAGTTACATCAAAAGCATACAGAATAGCTTTTTCGTAACATCTCTCGACCTTGAAGATTTACAGCGCTGTTACCGCTAACATTTTTGTACAGAATAAGGCCATAAGGATATTAAAATATTCTCTTCTTTCGAACTGAAATTTGTTGATCGTTTTTTATTTGCTCTCTCCATCAATTTTCCACACAAAATACAACAACCACCACCTTTTTGTTTACAACCACATACACCTGATAATTCTCAATCAACACTGTCAGTCAACGATCAAGTTTGGCATGGGACATTAAAATTTTAGATGAAAAGCGTAGTTCAGTGCAACCAACGTGACCTGAACGGCGTTCAACCAAACTAATGTTGATCTTGCACTCTACAACGAAAACCAAAATGAACTCGGTTCAAAGTTGACTGGCAGTTCAGTTAAACTAACGTTCACCTGTGACATCTACAACCGGCCCTAAGTCCCCCTAAGTTGGAATCATATGGAAAACTTTTTATCATTAATTTTGGGAAGAAAATGTTCTTCATAAAAAAAAGTTCTGTATTATCTAAAACCTAAAATACAGTCATCAAATATCAAACTTTTTCAGTCGTATACGAGGTTTGTCAAAAAATATGAGTCTTACTCAAGAGTAAAGTACCTTTAAATTTGACAATATCGAAAAATGTCGCAAAAAAAAGTTGATCAAAATTAAAAATTACGATTAAATATGTAATTACATTCATTTAAATTGAAACTTCAGAATTATTTTATTTTTTACTAATGTTTCTATTTTGAATGAACAGTTATCTCTTGTGATTACGAAACACATGATATCTTTTAGGTTTTCTATGTTTTTTAATAAATTTATTAATTTGATAACTGTATTATAGGTTTTAGATGATACAGAACTTTTTATGAAGAATAATTTTTTTCCTAAAATTAATAATGAAAAAGTTTTCCATATGATTCCAACTTAGGGGGACATATTGTAGATGAAAATATGGAATAGTGTCATACGAGGGGAAAGTCAAAGGATGATTAGAATTGTACTATTGGCGTTTGGAACTTTTTTTGGGTAAATTCTTGTTATTTGAGGTTGATTTAGGATGGAGTAGTAAATCTCGTAATATAATATGTAATATGTAAATTGATGAAAAAAACGTCACAAAAAATGCAAATACTTGAAAAATGTTGGTATTGTTACCAATCGATTTATTCAGAAGAAAATTTCAACGAAAAGAAAAAATGTAAGTCAAATTCTCACAAGCTGTAAGATTCTTTTTGGTGATTTCAATAGGAAACTTTCTATGTTGAAAAAACTCATATAATGGGATTCTATTTCTTTAAAATAAATTAATGTAATAGAATTTTTTTCGAAAAAAAAAAACATTAGCTTAGAAAATCGTGAAAATCACAAAATTTTTAAACTTCCAAAAGACCAATCTACCTGGAAACAAATCAGCAACACTATAACCGATGGGGTTTCAATTTTACCAAGAAAAATTTGCTCTGCTATGTATCAGAAAATAAACTTTTTAAAATTGACAAACAATAATTTTATTTCAAATCGTACACCTTGCTGAGGGTAATGGGTGAAAATACAAGAGGTGAGTCAAAAGTGAACTAAAGTTATAATTAGGTATAGTCAGGGCAGATTCAACTCCTGCGGGGACCGGGACTAAATCGAGCGGGGGCCCACTTAAGGCAGGAGAAAAACCTCAAATAAGAAAAAGTAATACAAACACTTTACCAACGAACTTTATTAACAATATTGGAATTGGAGTTCTTGATTTTTTCTCTAGTTTTTCTTCATAATAACATTTTTCCTGTATCACGGGACCCCCCAAAGTTTCGCGGGTCCCGGTGCTTAAGCCCCTTTGTTAATCCGCCACTGGGTATAGCAGTGAACAAATTTTTGTGGGGTTGTAGGGGGGGGGGAAATTTTATATATAACAAAAAGTAAAAAAGGGCAGCGTTTCCAAGATTGCCAAAAAATTAGGTGATAATAAAAAAAAATTATATAGGAAAACAGCTAGCTAAAATTTCCAAACTGTGGGTTATAATTTTGAAAAATCGTTAAATTTCAACTTAAAGTCAGGTATCGATATTTTTTCGAAAGCACTCACTGACTTGAAATATTGTACAATTTACAAAAATGTGAATTCCAAGTTATTATTTCACCAGGACACTTTCAAAGGACCCCTCAATAAAAAAAATCAGCAACACTGTAACCCAAAAGACTTTCTCTCGTTTAATTGCAGATCGAGGATTGTGTCGACTTTTTTCAACTTTCTATCACTTAGATCGAGATATGGTTTGGAAAAATTCCAAAAAATAAAAAGGTTTTCCTAAATTTTAACCAACTTTCCCCTCTCCCACAATAATAATAAATAAAATTATGCCATATTTTTGATAATAAGCAAAAAAAATAATCTGTGTGATACAAAAAAAACTGATAATAATAAAAAAAGTAGTGACTAGTTTTATATATAATTTAGGTAAATTATTAATTTGCGTAGTCATGTCGACTTAAAATTATTAATATTATTTTCGCGTCTATTATATTTTTATTATTTTTTTACTTGTGTTTAACACAATATTTTTCAATTTTCATTTAAAAAACCACAAAAATGGATAATATGATATTCTTACCGGTCCAATTTTACATTTTTTGTGATTTTTAACCTATTTTTTCAGCCGAGAACAAAAATTTTTCTGTCGCTCAATTTTAAATCGTATTATTTTATAATAAAAACAAAAATTCGGTGTAATTAGCAAAGTAGATGATTGAAAGTATTAAATTCAGCCAATGTAATTAATGTATATTTATTATATTTGCTTATAGAATGTTGATTTTTATTTCAAACCTTCCCATCAACCCTCGTACATAAGTACAATTGAACCCATGATTGAAAATAAGTAATCATTTCTAAAAAATGTATCATACCTCCAAGATTGATGGAATTTTTTGGAAATAAAATAACCCCTTTTAAAAATACTTATCATTCTCCCATGGTAAATCGAAATTTCTACAAATACAACTTGAAAAATATAATCAAATGTACGTCAATGATTAGAAATTTTTCACAAATAAATAAATTAATTTTAACCCTTTAAGTGGCAAAACTTTTTTTTTCTACGACAACCTCGATAAATGTTCATTTTATAACCGTAACTTCAATCATAAACAAGCACATTTTGTACAGAATTTCATTTTTGCATGTGCTGCTAAGCAGCAAATGCGAAATGGAATATTTCGTGTTAGATTTAGGTTCACTTCTAAAATCACAACGACTTCTTGTCAAATTATGACGTCCAGCGACAAATTGATGAAATGTCTGTCAAAGCTTTAGTAGGTAACGAGTAATTTCATAGTTATAGATAAACGTGAACGATATGTTGTCATAGAAAAAGTATAGTATGCAATTCGCAACCAAATGGCCTTTTTGCACTCGCATGAATTGCAGCACTTGCCTTCGGCTCGTGCTGCAAATTTCATACTCGTGCAAAAGGGCATCATTTTGTGATCATTGCATAATATACTATTAATTGTTTTTGGGTATTTTGTATGTGCATATGTCAAATCTAATCTATATACATGGGAAAAATATAGAAAAAATAAAAAAAATTATCAAACTCAATTGTGAGAAACGAATTTTGCATTTGGTACGGTTGTTTAGGGGTAATAATAGTAGCTAAGCTAAGGATCAGTGTTGGCTGCCCACTGGGTAACCCAACTGGGGTTTTGTGGGTAAAAACCCACTTAAGAAAACTCATGGGTTTTTGAAAAACTAAATACTTACTTTTCTGATGAACAGTATTTCTTTTTAAATGTTTTAGCCAATCTGAATATAATTTAAAAAAATATTAAAAGATCCTAATAAAACCCAATAAAACTCACTTATAAAAACCTAAAAAAGCCCAGTGGTCTGGGTTTTTATAAAAACCCGGTTTTTTTCCCAACCTTGCTAAGGATAGCTCTGCCACTTGGAAATAAAGACTTGGTTATCCTACCGTGATACGAGGTGACTACTAAAAATCGTTGAACCGTGAAGTTTTCACTTCAATTTTATTTGGTAAAACCTTTAAATATCCCTTGATGCGCCTATGGTGTTGGTTTAAAAAACGGGACGTACCAATTTCAGCGAAAAATTACAATCAAAAAGTTACGGGATGGGGTGTACTCAATCTAGGGATACGATTTTGTTTTTGAATGTAGAGCTATCAAAAAATTGACAAAATGCGAGGTATTTTCAAATAGCTTCCAAAAAAATAGTTATTTTCCTAACAAGTGCGGAAAGTGATACTTTCCCGCACGCGACTGCAGTTGACCCGAACGACGCGGAGCGGAGTTAGGGCAAGCGGTCAAGGGCGGGAAAGAGACTTTACGCATGAGTTAGGAACATTATTTTTTCTACGACCGTATATACAAAAAAGTATACCAACCCATTATTCAAAAGTTATTTTATTACATCATACATATACAAAACTTTAACCAAAAACTAATAATTATTATAAATATTAATATTAAAAACACAATTTGTTGCATTCTGTAATTTACTTGAAATTGCCGGTCCAGTAGAGTTATTTGGTGTTAACTGGTAAGTAGATGACGTCGATGAGGATGGCATCGGTTGCAGGTCACATAAAGATGACGATGAAGGTGACGGTAACGGTTTTTAGTCATTTGTAGATAAAATAATTTTATTTGATATATTTTTCTTATATCAAACTCGGGTGGTTTGATAGTTGTTTTATGACACTACTTTAAAGAATGTATTTATTTATTTATTCACGGGTAACACCCAGTATTTTAAAAAACAAAGACAAAATAGGTTAAAGGTGTAAAATAAAATTGAAGCTTAATATAAATAACAACAATTATGTACAGGATTATATCAAAATATCTTCATTATTTTATATTTTCGAAAAATTAAAAATGCAACAAAAAGCTAGAAAAGATGTAGATTTTATTTTATGGACTATTTCGTTAATATTTATTTATCCGTTGTAACAATAGTTATAACTTACGAAGTAAAAACTATCTAATAAGGTCAAAATTTGCATAATTTTACTTTCCCGCACTAGTGCGGGAAAGTGACACTTTCAAAACTAAAATGCGTGCGGGAAAGTGGGTGAAAACGCACGGTAGTAGAAAAATACTTTTTCCACTATTAACTGTGGAGTTGACAACTATTGCTTCTTCTAGCCAACTGAGAAGTTGAATTTCTCTATTAGTGGTTAATAATTTTCTATTATTAACCTAGGTCAATAAGGAACAAATTCAAATATTTTGAGAATTCAGTTATCAGTTCAACAAAAACTTGTGCAACATAATTTTGTTTCCCAGGAGATTGTTTTTAACATATTTTCTGCTTGAAATAACCTTTCAAGATAAAATTATTTGTATAAAAATGCCATAAGTTTAAAATTCGCGCTCAACCAAAAATGACTGATGACATAACAAGTACGTTCATAATATATCGAAAACTGACAGCGTACTTGACAGACGGAGTTAACGCTTCTCGTGATGCGTTTGTGAATTATTTTCAATGTTTGTCTTTAATTTTGCTAGCAGTGGAAAAAATTGTATATACACCATGGTGGTGAAGACATTTATAAACCTCGCACCTTATTCCGCTCGGGGCAAATCTTGGTGCTCAGTCAATAATAATAGTCTTCACCACCTTGGTGTATAATATACTATTCTAAAATCAAATACACTCAAAAAAAGTATAAAATCCTTTAATTTAAAATGGATTATACATCCCGAAATAATGCCCACAAGTCGGACAACTATGATACGTATAACTACAAGATTTCATATAATAGGGTAAGAAACAACAAGGCCAACACATACATAGACACAATATAAGAGCTATCCAATGAGAAACGTTCGTTCTCTCTCGTTCTATTTCAGTCATTACGATTATCCTACATACAGGGCATATTAAATACAACGGATCCGGTCCGAAAACTATTGAATCGGCCGAAATACCGGACGGTGTATCATCATCAAGACCTTTAACTTGTGCATAAGACGGCGGTGGTATTCTTTGTATAAACGATTCCGTCGATAAAACTCCAGATTGCGGACCTAAAACACATTATTATACAGGATGTTTCAATTTCTTTCATATATAACAGATTTCAGCTAATATCTGTAGAGTAGGAAGGGTGAGTGTAGGCTCACAGCACTTAGGCCACATGTGACCAATTGTACATCCTCCCGAGGAGTTTTCCTCCTAGGTCATCGTCCATCCTGTCCTTCCCAGGAAGGTGGACAGGTCACTAGGAGACATCTCCTTTATATCGGCAGGTGTAGGCCAAGACTCACCGAACACACACTCTCTTATTGACGATAACTCCGGTCACTCGCATAAGACAGTGTTATCTTCCTGTTCACACATCCTACATAGGGGTGTGTTCACTAACCCCATAGTATGGAGGTGTTTCCTTATTTGACAGTGGCCAGTCTGAAATCCTGCTGTTAAACGTAGGATTTTTCTGGTCATCGCCAAATATTTCTTCGGCGCCAGCTTCCCAGGGTGATCCTGGCAAGACTGCATCCTTTGATTCCATCCCATCTCTTAAGGGATTGAGCATGGGTGTAACATTTGGCCGTAGGTGTCACTGGGTCCTAAAATTTTTAGTCCAGCCGCTTCACTGGCTAAAGAATCGGCAATGCAATTACTTACCTTCACTCCTGTCGTGCCCTTTAACCCACTTCAAATATTGTTATCTGCCGAGGCGTTAGCTAAATCTTGGTGGCACTCTAGTACTAGCCCCTATATAACACGTTATCTGTTCAAGGATAATAGGGCTTGTCCACTATCAGTGCATATTGTTATGTTTTTGCCAGAAATTCCTTTTCTGGTTAGTTCTTTTGTGGCCAGCCAATATATAGAAGAAGTAATGATTCTTAGATTGTTAGAAAATGTTACTCCACCCTCCCTCCACTTTCCTTGAAGCCACGCCGCTTATGGATTACGTCCGGCATACTATGGTGTCGTTATAGAGTACCTCTATTATAATATGCAAATGACACCATACTCTACTGTCAAATTTCGCAAGTATTGTTGCAAATATTCAACTAAAAGAAATTTTATTTAGAGATTCCGGATAAAGGCGACAAAAAATGTCACTTGAATCATTAAAAAAACTACCTCCTCACTTCTTAGATATCAAACAACCTGGGACATGCCACAAGACGGTATGATGAAAAAGAATAACTTTTTAAAGAAATTCGTTAAGTACGGAATTAAGCAACAAGAAGGAATGGGATCCAAAAACCATTACCAGACTTGGAAAGAATGCCATTCAATGGTACACAGACGGCTCAAAAGCAATAGGAGTGTTCTGAAAGCTTGGGGAAAACCTCAAGTATCTTTCAAGTGGAAATCCACGCCATAAGAAAGTGCGCTCAGTTCAATATTGATAAAGTATACAGAAGACAAAGGATTATAATAATGTCGGATAGTCGAGCAGCCATTAAAGCACTGAGCTCTTGTGTAATCAGTTCCAAAATGGTGTGGGAATGCCTAGACGAACTCAATGAACTAGGCGAGAACTACTATGGATTCCAGGTCACACTGGAATAGAAGGAAATGAAATAGCAGATGAACTAGCAAAGAGGGGGATTGAAATACCTTTCTGGGGGCCTGAATCCTTTTGCGGAATGTAATATTAGAAGAAATAGGTAGACCATTGGATAGATCTAGTAGTGCTTATACAATCAAAGACTCTTCTGGGGGACTACAACCTGTTGAGATCAAATGAATGCATAAGTCAAAGTAAAACTGCGCTAAGAGTTTTAACAGGGATCCTAACGGGGCATTGTCGCCTGAATGGGCACCTGAAAAAGCTCAAAATAGTGGAGGAAGAAGAATGCAGATTTTGTGGAATGGAAGAAGAAACCTCCATCCACATACTTTCCAACTGCATAGCACTTCAGATTCCTAAAGCACAGCACCTGGGAGATTACTGGATAGAAGAGGAACATGTACCTAAGTTGAAGCCTGCAAATATCTTAAAATATGTGCTAATTCATGAAAAAACTATCCCTAATTCGAATTAGACCAAATGGAACAAAACTATAGTTCCTACATGTTCAGGACTTTTGGTGGTGATGAACTGTAACTTATTGACAGATTTAATGCTATTTGCGCAGCTTTGAAGAAAATGGTAGGGGCGTCCTTGCAATTTCCAAAACCACCTCTGTTTTTTTGTGTGTGTTTTGGAAGCCGTTTTGATGCCGGGAGCACTGCAGCCCATTGGCTTATTGTGAAGGTGGCGAGAAGGCCCCACCCACATCTAACCTACTCCCACATTCAGTCCACACGTCCAGTTATCCCCGTACCTTCGAGTAGACAATATAGGTCCATTGGATGTGTGCCATATACTTTAGGTGGCACATTGGCTTCTCCGAAGATTGTTTGTCTCCTCGAGTCCAGTGACTTACAGTCATATAAGATATGGGTTACGGTCTCGGTCTCCATGCCACAAAGTCTGCAGCTGAGGTCCCCGTTATATAACCCTATTTTATGCAGGTGATCTTTTACCGGAGTATGACCCATTAGATTACTTGTAATAGTTCTTAGCTTATTCCTACTGATATTCAGTAGTTCTTCGGCCCGTTTTACACATGTGTCACCTATGAAGGTTTTACTGTGTACCTGCTTTAGAGTGTTCCTCAACTGAAGTCTATGTTGGCTTTGTACCCATTTTTGTATTTGCCCTCGGACTACCTTCTATGTGGTCCCAAGAGCTGGTTCTGGTCCAACATATGCTGTTGCTGACCCTCTTCTCGCGAGTTCTTCAGCTGGTTCATTTCCAGAAATACCGTTATGTCCCAGCTCCCACACTACCTCTGTACTGCCTACTGTTAGTTTACCCATCTACCACGAGTTTTTTTACTGATTTTGCAAAAGAATCAATAGTAATAGGTATGTATTGGAAAACATACCTTAGGAAGGGGAAAGAAAAAAATTATTTTTTTTTGTTTTTCTCCGGAAATTCCGCAAACAGTTTTGCAAAATCATTCAAAAACTCGTACATAAGCATTTGTAGCTTACCTTGACGCATAACAGAAGAATAGGAAGGAAGTATACGAGTTGGAGGTACCAGCGAATCTTCGTCATCTAAAATATTACAGGCGCAAAACATTGGTTCGTAGGTTCTGTATAGTTGAAAGGATTTCGGTATGTCGAGCTCAGGTAATGTAAGAACCAGCGGTTGATGGTTGGCTGCAGAAGTGCTCGGTTCACTGTTATTGTGTTGGTTGTCGTCTACTGTACGTGATTTGTTGTAAACATTATATTCCAAGATGTCTCCTAGGATTTCTTTTACAGTTACCAACTTGGTACTGCCTAAATTTTCCTCTGTCTGCTCTTGGTGGGGTACTTTAACAACGGTGCAATTTAAGACTTCGTCTAAAATTTGTTTCAT
>CAJUYG010001129.1:0-30049 GCA_910591675.1 Galerucella calmariensis
TTCGGAAAATTGCTCAGAACGAGAACTGAAAAGTTTCTCAAAGCAAAATGACATTAAAAAAGGTTTTCATATTCTTCGGTTGGCACTATCTTGCGCTTTATGCCAACATAGAAGTGGTAAATTCATACCCGCTGCAGTCGCGTATTGAGAGTGAGATTCAAGTGTCGTAAATATGGGGATTTTATTAGGAAACAGATGCGTCCCGTGATACACCCTTTTAAAGGGTAAAAACTCCGGGAAAACATGAAAACAAGCTAGATTTTATGAAGGCGTACGATCGCAGTTAAAAAGTGGGTAACGCGTTTGTTGTTAATTAATTATGTTAAACAGACAGGGTGGCCGGACGAAAACCAAACAGCGTGTATTTAATTATGATTAAAAAATGTCAAGTCTAATTTGTTTGCCTCAAATTATAGCTTTCCCTGACGTTGTGAGATAAGAATAACTCGAAAATAAAGATTAGAAAGAAAAAGTGTAAAAAAATGGTCGGCTAACTGACATAACTAATTTAAGGTTGTTTGTTTGTTGTTTTTACTGTCTTCGCCATCTCCCCTTTGACATTATACTAAAAAATAAGCACTTCACAGACACAGGCATATTTAAAACGCCCGAAAGAAAAACTAATTTTTTTTGAAAGTTTTCAGATAACATTGGATAAGGTATGTTTTGTTTTGGGACGGCTCTTTTATAGCTCTGTTAAAATCTATATAGCCGGCTAAATATATGATTAGCCCTGGCGATCATAACAATCTGCGCGAAGCGTGTGAGTGAGCGCTTAGTTATAACCAGTGCGCATCAGAAGGCGTGGCTTAGTTAGTGCTCAAGATAAGTTTGGCTAGTTGTATTTATTTTTAGCCTACACCATTTTAAATGAAATGTTATAAATTCTCACTTCTACTGGAACTTGGTCCTAAAACTGAGTTGAAACAGTTCTTCATCGTCACAAATCTAACTACATATTACTTAATTCCTCATATTTCGCTTTATTGTTGGTGATCTCTCTAACTTCCAACTATTTTACAAAAAACCTCCGCAACTTTTTGTATTAAAAAAAATATATCCAACTAACTATGAAGCTCACGCATAAACAATCTGAATATGTGAAAGTTTTCATGAAAAATGTAGTCAGAACTTCGAAGTTGGGATCATTGAATATAATGGAGTTTGAATTACTAAATGGAGTTTACGAGAGTTCTAAACATTCGGATTTCCACTAATGAGGCTTGGGTTTATAAAATGTGTATACGTAGGTATACTTCCCAAAAGGGTATATGAAAATATAAACTTATATGTCGAAGCGTTTGCCAGAAAACATGGTTGTAAGTTGTAAGGAGTGATAAATTATTTAACACTACACTTACAGTGTTTCATAAGATAGATTAAAGCAAAATCTGTCAGGATTAAATCGATTCAAATTTTTTCCATTATTAAATACTAACCAATATATTATCTATATAGAATTGACATTCAGATGTTGGTACAGAGGAACGATTCTACCAGTATTGTAAGATTTGCTTCTTTTGTGAAAGAACCTGCACATTATTGTAATGTTCTTATTTATTTAAACAGCTTTTACCGTGAGATAAAATTATACACTCACTATGGCTAATTACTACTGATTTATTGAAGAAACACTTACACACTATAATTAACTCAATTTATATACACACTACTTAATGTCTACTAATTTATCTACACTCGGTATAATAATTGTCCTAATTTATCTTCAACACTATTTATATTCACTATCTGTTCACTCACTCTATACTGAAACTGTTTACCGGTTCACTGTATACTGAATAACTCCTCGACTCACTCGAAAACCCGCGTATATATAGTCCTTCGCAACTCTAGAACCTTCTTGAATTTACGAATTCTATAACATTCGGGAATAAACCTAGAAGGCGCATTCGCCAAAATTCATAGCTCGCGACAGGACTGGCTTCTGAATCACTGACTTGTTACATTATAGAATTCTACCGGTCGCTTTATACAGCACTATTACCATTGTTATTTCAGCAGTCAAAAGTCTCACTCTGTTTACTGGCGAAAACTCTTCTTTTATTTCTGGCTTATTAATATGAAATCTATTGAAGTCATAATGAAAAAATCGTCGATCAAAGACGTTTGAATAGAGGCGATAGTAGAATTCCATAGTGTGCAGGGTCCCAGTACTGGGTCGTAGTCACAAAGAACACCGAAGTATCTGTTGAAATAAGGTTAACAGCATAATATATTCCGTTCCTATAAAAAACAAACCAATTTCAATATTATTTTCCAAGCGTGTTACAAAAATGTGGACGAAAATAAGCTGCTGACTTCAATTACGCCGTCAAGGTCTTTCGAAAAAAATGTCTAGAATTCGAAACTGAGATATCGAATAAGAATGCATTTTTCTGCAAATATAAATCCTTTTTTGGCAATTAATTGAGGCAAATAAGTTTCATTAATCCCCTTTGCAAAGCTTACAAAACGCCCTCTATCTAAAAAAATTTAATTTCGCCTGTGGTTATTACTTCGTCAGCTTTATGAAAGAATTTTAATATAAGATTTCCGAAGAAATGGCGGTATTCCGCTTTAGGTAGAGGCATAATAGAACAATATTTAATTAAAATATGTATCTAGATAGGTAGCCATAATGTATCCAGGGGTGGGCCTAAAATACAATGAACCAAGTATGCTTCACTACGAATTTTTTTTTGCACCACTAGTTGTGAAGTTGAAAATTATTGCTTTTTCTAGCAAACTGAGAAGTTGAATTTCTCAATTAGTGGTTAATCATTTCTTCTATTATTAATCTAGGACAATTATGGACAAATTTAAATATTTTGAGAATTCAGGGATAGTACTTCAACAAAAACTTGTGCAACATAATCTTGTATACCCAGGTCTTTAACATATTTGCTGCTTGAAATTACCTATCAATATGTTATTATAAATAAAAATGTATAATCACGATAATAACATAGTTGTAATTATGAATAAGTGGTAATTTCTGCACTCTGTTTAATATTTACTTCGTTGAATAGTTGAGTAAATAGTATCTAGTTGAAAGCTATGAACGTAGAGCCTACTTGAAGATTCCTTCCACCAGTCAGATGTCCAGAATCTATGATGAGTTATCGAAAAAATATCAGGCTAAGAGGGAATGGGTGAACCCACATCACATGGCAATCCATTCCCATTTATCTTAATAATTTTCTCATGAATCAATTTATTTTGGAATACAAAAAACAAAAGTTTAATCTTGTTACACTGTCGCAATGGCAACGGGATTTATTGGCTGATACTGTTTGTTTTACTAGTGACGCGTGTCATAAAGATTTGCAGTGTTGTGACCGAGTTGAAAAATGGCAACTATGATGAGAAATCCGTTCAAATATAATCTGTGGCTCGTTTTTCCATTTTCATGCGCTGAGGGTTGTCAGCATATGAAATATATACGAGAACGAAAACTGCGTGGGGCGATTATAGCTATTTTTATACGCCAGTATTTGATTGGAGAAGAACATTTGAATAAAAGAGAGATTTCATCGGATATGAGACATATACGTCTTACTTATACATAAAACTATGGAAAGAGCTGAAAACTTATGATGATTTTTGGAGTGAAAATTAGACATTGATTCACGTCTAAACAGGTTCAGGCAGATATGACGTAGAGAGAAAGAACAAGAAAGCTATGCATTTTTCTGACCTTGTTTGTTATAGCTTCACATGAATTTACATGGCATATGCCGGTGTTGGTTCGAATCCAACCAAAGTTAACACTGACTACATTACACTGCCTCTACTGAACAACTTAACATTTTTGTATTCTTTGAATTAACATTCCTTATCCTATTGATAATGATTTCAATTGTTTCAATCGCACGTACAGAGCCAATGGCCTTTGAAGCCGACGTTCTATAATTGAAAAAAAAAACCAGCGTTACTCTCCCCCATGAACTATTTTTTGGGGTCAACTATGTCACCACTATACTGCAGTTTCTTGAAGGTTTTTTCAAGCAGCTCAGCTTCGTTAGGGATAAAATTTCGAACTTATCGGGATAATTCAATCACTTGTGGTATACAAGTGTGGTATTACTACTGAAAATAACTAACTTTTTTCTTTGTTTCAGGTGAGTCAAAACAGTTACAGCATGAAATTGGACCCAATAAATGTGAGTGAAGTACGAAAGAGAAATTTTATTGGAATTGTATTATTTGTGTACATATTGTAGCTCTTCCGAGTTAGTGCGAAAAAAAGTATAACGATATAGTTGTCAAATTGAAAAACCGGACCACATCAACATTTTTATTGAGTTAGTTGTTGTTTCTTATCACAAAGCATCTAGGACATTTTTGGATAGAAAAAGGACAATTATTCAAGTTGAAGCATATAGATGTCCTAAAATTCCTCAAGATAATAGGACTAAATGAGTTACTAATATCTGAGACTCTCCACGCCTAATGCAAAAACCGCACATTTGCCAGACTATCGCATTTACATAGAATGTGTTCTGCCGTTTCTTCTTTTAGGTGACAAAACCTGCACATATTGTCAATCCCATCAGCTTTAAATGCCTATTGAGCTTACAATGCCCCGTTAACAGACCCACTACAGCTGTTTGGTGTTAAGTAGGCTCATATTTTGCATAGTGTGATATATCTGTATCCTCCTAGGTGTTCATTGTGTCTAATTTCAAAAATTACAAATGGTTTGACTAATATAGACATCATCATATTCTGGTCATTGAAGATTATATATTCCAAACTTTTTCAATTGGGATATCATTGTTTTGACACTTAACTTAACTTAATTTATCAACTGTAAAAACACAAGAGCTTTTTTTTATCGGATAAATTTCTCTTTGCAACGAAAAAGTTTTGCCAATCACTAATTTTACGAGAAAAACTGATATGATAAAATCGCGATTTTATCTAATGTCAGTTTTTCGATCAAATTTAGTGATTGGCAAAACTTTGAGTTAAAGATAAATTTATCTGATAAAAGAAAAGCTCGAGCGTTTTTGGGCAAGATAAATTAACGACAGAATATATGGATGAATTGCTGTGAAATTATAAGTAACCAAACTTGCGACTCCTTGTCATTGTGTAAAAGTGACGTCCGCTTACTAGATATTGAGGAAGAGGAGTTTTTATCGCGATAAAAAAAGATGCACCTTTTTTATCGATGTCAAAGTGACAATAACATTTCCAGGTATATGACATTTTAACATTGGAGTTAATTTATCAACAGTAAAAACACAAAAGCTTTTTTTTATTGGATAAATTTACGAAACAGTTTTGCCAATCACTAATTTTACGAGAAAAACTGATATGATAAAATCGCGACACCTAAGGTGGAGCGATTTTATCTAATGTCAGTTTTTCGAGCAAATTTAGTGATTGGAAAAACTTTGAGTTAAAGAGAAATTTATCTGATAAAAGAAAAGATCGAGTGTTTTTTGGCAAGATAAATTAACGACAGAATATATGGATGAACAACAAAAATAATTATCTTTATTAACTTGCGACTCATTGTCATTGTGTAAAAGTGACGTCCCCTTACTAGATATTGAGGAAGAGTAGTTTTTATCGCGATAAAAAAGGATGCACCTTTTTTATCGATGTCAAAGTGACAATAACATTTCCAGGTATATGACATTTTAACATTGGAGTTAATTTATCACAGTAAATTCACGTTCATAAATTTTCTCTCCGAGATAAAACAAAAATTCCACAGTGTTCAGAGAACATTTAACAATTTATTTCACTGAAAAATTCCCTAACTGGAAACGGTTAGAATTACATCCACGTAACGATTCAATTGGTTGAAAAGTTTTCTTCTTTTCGATACATATCTGGTGGTCTTAACGTACGTGAGCTGCACTCCCGACTCGCGAGTGAAAAGCTATCCATTGTGGTATTGTGATTTTTTGACAAATCCTAACGATCAACTGTTCCTCTAACTGCTTTATAAATCGATAAGTATTGTCGGTATTGTTCGATGACACAAGAGGTTTATAGAAATAGTTACTTGTTGCACAACAGTTTTTATTCGGAAAAATCAGGAAGTGGATAATGAGGGAAATGAAAGTTTCATTAAAGTTTAGTAGATATCGAGAGGAATGAATTCAAGGAGAAAATTATTAAATGAAGAAATGCTTAGCACTCAATTAAATTGCTCACTTCACTACTGCACATCTTTAAAGAAAATTTCATGCTGTATGGGGTCAACTTTTTCCTTGTATGCTACATCATTTATTTTCTGGCGTCTTTGTATATTTTATTTATAATAAATTACCAGTAAACAGCTCCACTTCTTTCTGTGCTGTTCCCTAATTTGGTTGCTAAAAGCCGAGGAGTAAACCGCGAGACCAATGTGGTGTACAAACCCGTAGCAAATGCACCAATCGTAAGGACCACTTGGTCTAATGTAGTGACATTATTGGGAATGTAATGACAATTATTGAGAAAATATGACCAATTATGGCCAATAAAGAACCAATTATGACCAATGGAGTACCAATTATGACCATTGTAGGACCAAATATGACCAATGGAGGACCAATTGTGGCCAATGGAGGACCAATTGTGGCCAATGGAGGACCAATTATGGCCAATGGAGGACCAATGGATACAAATTAGTGGACCAATGGGACAATTTAAAACCAATGTCCAATGGAGTGTACACAGTTTTTGGTAGCGGTTTCCCCTCGGTTCAAACCAGCCATAGGTTAGAGTTACCTCTATCGGTCTGCGGGGGAATGTCTAGACGAACTTAATGATATAGCCGAGAATAATATCGGCACCTAACTGTGGTGTACCAGTATAATATCGCTCAGGATCTTACCAATGGCGGTATGACAGGTCTTTGATGTGGCTTTAACAGTTTTCCTATCTTTGCTTATTAGTTCGCCGTAAGTTGGTGGATGTTCTCTAATGAACAGTTTCGAATGTATTTTTCCTGGCGAAATTCCCCACCATTCTAGAGATTTCTTTGCCAGACTCATACACTTGATTATCAAGATTTGGAAGCTGCTCTCTTCTAATCTTGGCGCGCTCTAGCTTTGTAGAGAAAATTAATTTAGAGTCAAGAAAACATATTTGTATTCTGTGTAAGATTTAATTTTTTATTAAAAAAAAAAATTACAAATAATACAAATATGTTTTCTTGACTTTTTAGTCATGTGTACTCAGCTATAAAGATATTCACAAAATTAATTTAAACTTTCACTCTCACATCCCCGATATGTAACCAATAACATCGTTACGACCAAATATAACCTACTTATATATGGGAAACTGACCCATGGTGCCCCCTACTTGTACGAGTGGCGCCACCTTGAGAGTCCCGTCACCTTTGAGATAATTGTGAACTTCGCTAATAGCCGTAAAAGAAGCTTCCAGTAATTTTATAGTTGTGGGTGGCACATTAAAAATTACTGTAATTTTGAAATGCCAAAAAATACACCATTGTAATGCCTGAAATGGGAAAAATGAAGCAATAATCATCAAGTTTATATATTTTATTTAATACAAAAAAGTTTATAATGAATAAAGCTTTTTTGTTTATTTCAATGACAAACTTGAAGAAAAATAAATGTTAGGAGCTCAACAACGATGCAATAAACTGGGCTAGGTATACTTCAACTAAAATCTGTCGTCACTTCCATGCATGTTGCTGTGACGTAGTTGGACCATTCTCTATTGAAACGGACTTTACTAAGAGCTTAGACAGCCGACTGAATGGCCACTTCAGAGCTTAAGGGTAATCTATCGGCAGCGATTTGACAAAATATCGAAGTATTTTTGGCAAAGAATTTTGAAGTAATGGATGAATTGAAAATTAAGGAAAAAATATATCATGTAGATTAATGTTGAACTTAGAGTTCTCATCGAATAAAAACTTTGAAATGCTAACCAAATTTTGTTGAAAAAAATACGAATCATGAGGTAATTACACATATTAAGCAAAGTTTGAGCCCTTGTAAACAATTAAATATGGAATAAATGGAAAAACTAATTGATAAGAAGTCTAATTTGAAGCTTTATGAATACTATATAAAAATCTCATAATCCTCAAATTACTTATGACCGTACAATTCCTTATTGAAATTCGGTTGCTACCACTAAAATATCGGATAAAAATCCATCTCTCGCTTTTCTATCCTTCTATGACTGACATTGTCTCTCTGCTTCGGTAGTCGCGTGCCGTTCCATTGTTGATACAACGCTCGCCGGTCTCGGCGGTTTCCCAGTTCAGTACTGACAAAGCTTATAGCGTATTACGTGAACCAAAATCCGCTTGGACCGCTTGGCTACCTACATGTTGCGGAGCTTTCATATTTCTAATAAAATTTTCGTTATGTAAACTTAAACGTGAGGACGTAGGGAAACAAAAAAATATACAAAGCATAATTGTGCAAGGTCGAATTTGGTAGATGACCCTTAAAATAGCGAAGAAAAAAAGGAGATTCTGTAGAATGGTATAAAAACCAAATTCTTACGGAACGCATGACACCTGGGATTCCTTTTTAAAAAGCTACTAGACTCTAAGCCTTTCTTCAGGAACACAATATTTCTTTTAACTTAATGTCCACCCAATTTCAATTTTGGTCCACTCTTCTCCTTCACTTCATGGGGACTATCCATTATAAATCGAACAAAATATTACTCGGAAGTCTTCAGTGTTATTACCTATAATATTCAACATACCTTGTTACATTTTAGTTAATATCAAATCAATTTTCAATTTATAATGATCAAATCTCCCGAAGTAATAATAAAAAAAATCAGATGGAAATAACTTAACCTCACAATCTTAACACGTCATGGTATAATTTTCTCTTCTAATAATGGTCCGTACTAAATTACAAAGTACTAATAAGGAACAAAGCAGTTAAAATTAAAAGTTAGGAAAAAGTTTCTTACAACGCAATTATCATTATTTTTTTATTAATCAAACGTAATTGCGGAACCACCAAATGTAGATTCGATACATTTTACGACGTTAAGAACATTATTCGACCAAATACGGTTGGGTCTAATTTATATTTATAATAAAAGAGTAAAGTACCGACCGCCTAGTACTTTCCAGTAGCAGTTTCGATAGTGAACTCATTGCAATTTAATTGAAAATGATTTATAGTCAATAGCTATATGTTAGCTAATCGTTATCGAGTCGAATGATGAAATAATAACTCTATTCAAATGGCATACATGGTGGCATAATAATAACCTTAGCTATATCCTATGTTGTATTTTTTTTCACACTGTGTTTTGAATATTTAACATATTCTGTTTGCAGTTCATGCTTTCAATACTCAAGTTTCTCCCATAAATGACAGTCTAAGAATCTTAATCTGATGGCCAAACTTAATTGATTAATTGTGAACATTGATTCCACTTCAAAGCCATTTCTCTTGTGAATCTTCTTCTCACTTTCCAGTATTATTGTGTGTTGTGTTAGATGAGCAGTGTCTTTAGTATAGAAGCTGGAAAAAGAAGGGGTTGAAGGTTGTGAACTGGAAAGCTCTTCATAGTTCTGAAACATTTCTTTGAATTCACACTGGAGAAAAATTCGCAACTGGCCACACATATTCACACACCAATTCGAATGGAAGTTGATAGGAAGTCATCTTCATACAAAGAGATATAGACGTAGAGAAGCAACTCTCAACCAGGCTATTTAATTTGAGATAGAGACATTTGAAGACAGTTACAAACGTAATCTGATCAATGAGGAAACCCCACACAAAATGTAAAAGTCACTGAAAATGTGAATTCGGGGTTGAAACACGTGCTCATATACTCTGATTCTTTGAGTCCTTACAAGGACTAGGGCAGAAGCACTTTGGAGATACTACATCCACTAGAACTTTCTAAATCCCCTGAGTTTAACTAGTGGAATATATGTATATAGTCAACATGGAGCTTTTGGAATACTTGTAGGAAATATTAGAAATGGTACAAATATGCAATTGAAGTTTGGGAATTGAGCACAACCCAAATGAATTAATGGAGTGTGCTATTTCACTTCTTATTCATTTCTTCAACTTGAATTATATACCTTAAAATGACCTAAGAACGTCTCGAAAACTGTTATGAGATGCGTACATAAATATTTATTCCAATTTAATACCTTTTTTCCAGTTATTTTGTAACCAAAATAGTCAAATATTTCATTGCAAACCAGTTTCTTTTACAACTAAAAAATCTTTGTGAAATTCTTGAAATAGGAGTTGTCTGTCAGCTTCAAAAATCAGTGTAGTGAAACTCTTTAAATTTTGCTTCGGTTAGTTTGGAAAACTTTACTCATTTTCATTTCCAAAGTTCAGAATCTCTAGTGATTTAGGGTAGAAAATTTTCCGCTGTTCCGTGATATTTTATTCCACATCCAGTCTATTTTTTCTTTCCCCAAATTCTGGGCAATAAATATGAAAGCATAAATCTTACTATGCTCAATTTGATTTTGTTAACTAATATTTGTCGTCTGCGGATAAACATGAAGATTTATCTCACAGCAATTTACGTTTCCCTATAATTTTTCTTGCATCGTTAGGTACCTTCATCTAACATGAGAGGGCATTGGCACATATTTAATCATCTTTCAGTAGTGATCTTGAATCCATTTTCAAACGCTTTTCCTTCTTCTGTTCTGATGCCTACAGCAACAGTGGATTAAAATGTGCAGTATGTGTATGTGTATGTGTAGGTGTGTGTATGTATGTGTAATGTATGTGTGTTAAGGCGGCGCCAGACATGCGGCATTCGGCGAATACCGAGCGACTGCTCGCCAAGTAGCGAGTGTGTGGACGGGTTGATCGCTACTTGCCGATGACCAATTTTAGCATTTCTGCAGTGCTCGCGTAGTTCCCGTTGTGTGTCGGTCTTTCGAAGCAAAATCAAAGGAAACGAATATTTGCCGTATAACGCTCTGAATCCGCATCCAACGAATGGCGAATATCTGGTTTAGGTGCTTGTCATTTGGCGCACACCTTGCCGAGTAACTCAACTACTTGCTACTTGGCGAGCAGTCGCTCGGTATTCGCCGAATGCCGCATGTCTGGCGCCGCCTTTACACGTTGACGGTTGACAATTTGTAATATCTCTTCCAAACTACTGCCACCGCTGGTACCATTAGTCCGAGAGCTGGCACCAATTGTTGGGTAGGTATTTGAGACAAGCTGAAAACTTGTCAGATACCTCTCCTATTATATCCCAACTCGGGATTGTAGACCTGGCTGGTGAGTAGCGGGGCTAAATCAACCCTTACATTTTTAAAAATATTATTATTTTTTTTCCCAAAAATATATTTGAGACACTACGCAATTTATATATGTTGCAGTGTAATACTTAATGAATACGAAAAAAAATAAGCCAGATAATTTAATCGGGGCTTTAACATTGCCAGACGCGTGTAAAAATAGTTTGCAAAAAATTATAAAAAATGTTTATGAGGCAACTTGAAATTTTAATGGAGTATTATTTGTAACTAAAAAATAAGATTCCCAAAAAGACAGATTATTTCGGTGGGGCTTTCTACCTGCCAGGTGATCAAATAAATAATGAATAGGTACGAGCCTGTAGTGCTATAGACAAGCTGTAGTGTGAGAGAGAGCGCATAACGACAGCTGTCTTCGTTCTTGCTTGCCGCGTTACTATTGGCTCTGGCGAAGCCACGTGACTTACAATAACCCATGAGGTTTCTAGTCGGAATTTCCTTAACATCTAATAGAAATGGATGGACACTTAATGAGGATACACTAGATTCTGTCTCCAGCAAAATTGGAGGCTTCGCTACGCTCAGACTCCAAACATTGCTGTCGACCCAGTGACACCTTTGTTAAGGAGTTTTATATAATAAATAAAATATAATGGTAGAAATATGAAATATAACATATTTATAATATAATGGTGTGTTTCAATTTCGTTCACCCATAAATATTTCTGTTTCAAATCTTTTTAAAATGTAAAGAATATATATTACCTATATAAATTTCTACACGTTTTGTACATTGTTAACTCCCAGCATCATTGTACTTCCAAAAAAAAGATAACTAAGCTACTGATAATAAAGTATTATTTCATATTATATCTAAAAAACCATGTCGCATTTAAATAACCATTCATAAAGTGGAAATATGCATGAAAATCGCCGACCGCAAGCAGTCGTGGCCGTGACTTGAGTTGATTCACTTCGATATTATTAATGATGTATTTTATACTAAAATTGACCAAATTAGACTGAAAATGTAATGGTACAACGGGCCAGCATTAAATATTCGGTAGTAAACTTGATTAAACAATGAAAAAACCCGAGTTTCCAAAATTGTCTGTGAAATTGGATTAATATTTTTTCCAGTGGTGCCATAACACAATAATAAACATAACTAATCTTGATGGTGGCAAAAAGCGGAACGAAACAAACGAAAATCGGAATGCCGTTTTTGTCGGAATTAATTTAATTTAAAACAGTGTAGGCGCTAAATATGCTTTTGCGACAGTGTTTTCTTCTTTATCGAGTTTGTGAAAATTCTAATTGCAATTTTCTCTTTTCCTTTTCCGTAAACATAAGCAAGACAAGACGAAAAACGACTCCCAAACTCTGGTCATGATGTTTCATTACGGAAGATGGGTTAATTGAAACGCAGAAATTGAGTTTTCAATTTAATTTTTGTACTGAATAAAATAAATTAGACACCGGAGCGCCCTTTTCTCCAAAAATAAATTATTTTCTCTATTTGTAGACGTAACTGTAATAACCAAATTTAAATTGAACAAATTTACGAATAATGTTTACCGCTTTTGGAAACCCGTATACAAACTTGGTGAATCAAATAATGTGGGTTGAATGTTATTGAGAAGAAAATCAAAAACAAGTCACTACCTGTATCTCATAAAAAACACAACCCTCTTCAACCTAGTTCAAGAAATCATACTAGGAGGAAGTGGTATAAAAACCAGAGTTTAATTTATGGGAATAAACATAAATGTCTGGCATATGCGGACAACATAGTACTCACTCATGGCAAGATCCAGGAAAGAACTTGTAAGCGTATTTAAGCTACTGGAACAGAAGAAGAGAACATGGTCTATTGATGAAAAGAAAAAAACGAAACACATGGTAATTAAGGACAATGAGGAAACCTATATTATTAAAAATTGTAATGGAAATAATAGCTACAGAATTGAAGACGTGGAATTGGAAGTCACTATCACAAATAAGGAGGCGAAGGGAAAAAAAGTAATAAATAATAAAAATGTACCAAACAATAATAAGACCGTCAGTTACCAACGCTTGTGAAACTTGGACAATGAACAAAAAACAGCAGAGTAAACTAGAAATATAGGAACATAGAATAATGCTCCGAAAGACTTATGGTTTAACTGAAGAAGATGGAGTGTAAAGAAGAAGAACAAACAGAGAACTATCAGAATTATATAAGCACCCAAATATAACCCATATCATTAAAGCACATAGAGCGAGATGGTTGGGACATATAGGTAGAATAACAGAAGATAGATGGGTGAAACGAGTGCTAAAAGATGGAGAAGGTGGTGAAAAGAGAAGAGGAAGACCAAAGAAAAATGGTTGGAGGAAGGTTAGAAGAGACACGACACAACAGTGGGAATAAGGAACTGGGAAAACTAGACGAAGAAGAAAGGGAAATGGAAAGAAAGAGTGAGAGATCTCGAAGCCGAGGGCCAGATAGGCCTGTAGTGCCGATAAATATATCTCATAAAAAACATTAAATTATGACAACAAGCATATGCATACATTACATTTCGTTAATTAGTAATCTACCTACTTCAAACAATTGCTAGTTGTATAGCTTTTCGTGGAAACAAATCCAAAACATTGTTAATGAGTTCTGGAATACTTCCCGGTTAGCGTTGACGATCAAACGCGGTTACTGAAAGTAGTTTTAATTAATCTTGGTTGCTAAATTGGACCTAATTTGAGAAGACCGCTGAAGCTCATTCTAAACAAAACCATCGAAATGTATTTTTATCCGGTTCAGATTTTAAATAACTACAATCATTTTCATGTCACAATTTTACACATGTGACGACGACAGAGAAAATAATAATGATGTGAAAATTTTATACCAGTCGTCATTATACCGATGGGATGCTTCATTTCGACATTGCTGCTATGGTAACCAGCGAATTATCTTAAAATTCTTCATACACATGAGCATGTAGACGTAAAATTAATAAGTGGAAACTTCCCGGCACATGACAGCTATCATCTGCCGCAATACGAATGTATCCACGTTCTTTTTTGATCAATATTGAAATTTCACTGGAAACCTGCAAGTAAATTGTTGAAATCAATCAATTCCTTCCCGAATCGCGACATTTATTTCCTAAGTAAAATAACCACACATGCTTCTATTTATTTTTTTGCCTACCTTACCTTACCGATCATATGAACACTAAAAATTTAGCATCCAAGAACGGAAAATTCATATTGCCACTAGTTTTTACCATTTGTCACTTGAGGTATTTTTTCGCGAGATCCCGTTGATATAACGGGAACTGTTATTCAGTTCCCACTGCATTTTTGCGATAGAACGGTAATAGGGGAGTATGTTAATGACGTAATTTGTGACGCAATAAGTTATAAAACGGGATCTCTTTCAGTTCCCGCACCTAGGAGTATGGTTACTGGCGGTTATAGAAATTTAATTGACAGGAGTGACATTTGAAAATTAATAAAACATTAATAAAAAATGTTGATCATTGTGCAACATAACAGCTATGATAGCAACTGCGAAAAAGTGTTTATTTTCATTCTAAAAAGCTGAAAAAACACCGTTTCATTATATTTGTCTAACCAATCCATATGATTCACCCTAGGGTGAAAATAATCATCCGAAACTCGTAGCCTGACTGAACTACGCAACGTTACTTGTGATGACATAACTACGGGAAGGCTAGTATCAAAAAAATCGTCAATTATAGTAAAAACTAAAGAAAACATTTTTCAAACGATAGAAACAATTTGTAACTCGTCACTTTCTATTGAGGTTATGTTTATTTATTATTAGCCTAGTTCACACCGACAACTTGGTACGCGGAGCAAGCACCAAATTCGTACTATATCAGAACCAAATATTTAGTTCGAACGGTGTAAACGCTTGCGGACTAAGCTGGTCCGCTCTTGGTTCGGTACGCGCCAGCAGAGGTACCGAACTAAATTTGGTCCGGATTTGGTTCGAGGTCAATTGGTGTAAGCTCAACCGGAACAAGACTCAAGACTTACCAGTATTAAATTATATTCATTTTGCAAAAAAGAGTAAAAGAGTAAAGCCTTTCCTGAATTTTCAATTTTGTTGTTGTTTGTTAATTTTCAATTTTTGTTTGTTATGTTATGAGGATTTGATTTTTTGGTTATGTTATGAAATTTAATTTGACAGCTTTGACATTTGACAAACTGCAGGCGCACACATTTAGTTCGCGCGATGCAAAACGGTGTAAACGAACTAGAACCAAGCATTGGTGCTACCGTACTATCCCCACCCACTTAGTCCTATCGGACCGTACTAAACGTTTATGGGTGTAAACTAGGCTATTGTTGTGAAGTTAAATCTATCCGGTTAACCGGTTTATTTTCGCGAGAGATCATGAACGATAACAACCTTTCAAATTTCTTTGGTGGGGGTATAACCGCTCTGTAACCGACTTCACATCAACGGGATCTCGCGAAAAAATACCTTTGATTACTCTGAATTTTTTAATTAAACGGCAGTTTATACCAAATTTTGGAACTTTAGTTCTTTACGCCAGGTTATGTTTGAGCGACCAGGGGTCGCGACGCAAAAGATCTGACCGTTACGCGTTACGTTACGATACGTTATGTTACTATGTGCCTTGCTTGCGTGCTTGTGCCTCCTTAGTCTCTCTCTCGTTTACGAAGCAGCGATTCATAATAATAAATATGCTCCTGCCGGGATTCGAACCCGGGCCGCCCGCGTGCAATGCGAGCATTCTAACCACTGAACCACCGATGCTATATTGAAATTCTATGCAAAACTGGTATTCGCAGTGCTAGTGATCTACTTGAATTTGTTCGGATAAATTTTTACTATTATTTCCATAATTTTTTTTGCGCGATTAAGGGCTCTAGCACATTTACTTTTCGGAATACAGGGTGTTGAAATTTTGAAAACTTGAATGTTTTAATTCGATAACTTTAAAATGGATGGATAAATTGATTTGACATTTGGCAGGTAGTTTTTAAATGTAGAAGGGCATATTTTGAAAGAAATTGTAGTTTGTGCAACTAGTGTGGATATGATGGTCATATCGCACGAGGACGAAGATGGAGCACGACGCCGTAGGCGGAGTGCTCAATCGTTCAAGTGCGATATGGACAATCCACACGAGTCGAGCAGCATATTTTTTCTACGACCCACTTAGGAAAAAATCTAAAAAATAAAAATTTCTATAAACTGTAATATAACTTCAAATTAAAAATTTAACAATTCAATTTTATGTTTCCACTAATTTTGTGGTAAACGTACAGTTCTTGAATGTCCAATTTGTATAATGCTACGGTTTCCTTTTTTAAATATACGATGCTGTTATAAGTAGATGTTGCCAGTCGGACTCCCTCATGAAGGGTACCGTACCATTATCTATAATAATGAATATTCTGCTAAATATTTCAAACGTCCACCTGTTGTAGTTATTAATATCAAGCAGAATGATTATTTAAAAATAAAATTAACAATAAAAAAAATTCCTCGCGGGGTATCGAACCTGGGTCTACCGCGTGAGAGTCTGGTGTGCTTACAACTCAACCACCAAAGAATACGCAAATTGTTTATCTATAACGTCAGATGTATTACATAACTTTTGCTTAAAAGGAACTAAAGTTCCTACCGTGTGTCCCGCGACACGTTCTACCTTTTTTTTGTACTATTTTTTCATTTTGTGGTATATTCGGTAGGCGAAAAACAGTTGTTTATCACACATGCATGAAACGCTTTAGCGGCCCATGCCTATCATCTGCCCTCGCTCTGCTACGCTCGCTCGTGCATTCAATGATCTAAGGCTGCTGAACGACATTTTCTGGCCTTGTGACACAATTGTTGCTTTCGTTCATTTGGCTTCAAGCACTTGTGCTTGACGCCTCAGTCGTCACGACTTTTGTAGCAAAACGAACACGATTTTTTAGAATCCTCAAAACCACTTGTCATGTGCCAATTTCCTGTGCTGTTTTCAATTATAATGTTTTTGATAATATTATTTTGCATATATAGATATTTTCAGTAAGGTTTAAATCGTAGTCGGCACAATCTTAATCTTTAAATAAACGTCAAACCGGTCAAACGTCAAATATTTAATATCCGTGGCGTCCTCTATTTGTACGGGTGGCGCCACCTTGAGAGTCCCGTCAGTACCTCTAACACAATTCAGATGGTTGTGAACTTCGCTAACAGTCGAAAAAGAAGATTTATGTAATTTTAAAGTTTTTAGCGGCATATTCTAAATTACTGTAATTTCACTTTTATTGCAAAATTACATTTATGGTCCATTTTCTAATATTTCATTTAAATTTAATTAACATTAGATTGATATTACAATAATAACAATCAAATAGTCAACTAGAATTAAATGAAATGTTAAAAAAATGGACCATATAATGCCTGAAGTGAGAAAAATAAAGCAATAGTCATTAAGTTTATATATTTTATTGAATAAAAAAAGTATGCAATAAATAAAACGTTTTTGACATATTTCAATGACAAACATGAAGAAAAATAAATATTCAACAACAATGCTGGGGAGTTCTATGTTGTATGGAAGAATAACTACTTCTGTCACTTTTCATCTAATGAAACATGTTATTTATAAAGATAGAGCTTACCGGGTGCACCTCACAATACATATTCTCAACATTGTCTCTTAAAATAAAAGTCCTTCTATAAACAATACAATCCAACTACGAATACTCAACACACACACACAAATAAAAGCAAAATAGTTTTTGAAAACGAAAACTGGACAAACTCACGATATACATCGTGAAACGTTGGTCTGTAGTTGTCAGGCAGCTGTTAGGTTAGAATCATGGATAACACATTAGGATGTCAGCGATGATATATTTGGAAGAATCTGCAACTACCACTATCGGCGTTACAGTTTTCATTAATTAAAAATTTCAGTACTGACGGGACTCTCTATGTGGCAGCACCCTCGCGCCTTCAGAGATCCCCTACCCTGTCTTGAATCTCATACTTTTCCGTAATTGCTCAAGGGGCAAGGGGAAGGTATGACTAGGCGTCACGCCAGGTAATAAACGAACGAAATTCAGTCACTACGAGCTGCTTGCTACCAGCAACCAAAAGTGAATAATCGAAAATACCTAATATACTATATGGATGACACCTAAACATATTTGCCTGATAATGTTTCCCTTTTAAATAATTCTGTTATAAAATTTTGAATCATATATTCAAACAAATGTAAATTAGAAGTATATTACAAATAGACTGGCGAAAACCGAATTAAACCCTGTAAAGAATAGTTCCGCGTTAAGTGCAACTATTATTGGACAATCCAGGGATAGGAACACAAACGTCTGCCGCTAAAGCTATTGTCAGTTGGGAACATTCTTTTGAATGCATTTGAAAAAGAATGTAATCTTCCATGTGATTATCATAATCTCCAAGTCGTCGAATAAAAGCTAAAATTCATGTTTAAAACTATTATTCTTATTTTTATTAACCAAGTTAGCTTTGTAGGCTAATTGCATACGTATACACTATAAATATAATAGCATATATCAGTACAAAGTGAAGGAGCACTTAGAAATTATGGTTGCCAGAATTGTAAAGGTTAAAACATCTCACACAGATGTTTCTAATAATAAACTCACTATTTTCCCTTTGAAAACAGATTCTGTTATGTCCTCTATAATGTAATGACCACAATAAATTGATTAGCTAATTTAAACATGGCATTAAGAGGTGATCAATTTGAAAACAAAACAACTGGAATATTCATTAAGACATAATTCGAAGAGGAAGTATGTTGAAAATAATAGTAATAATTTTAGTTATTCTTGATAGTTGATTTGTATCAAGCTAAATATGTCGAAAATAATGGAATATTGAAACAAATAGCCTAAAATTGAGCGCAAAATCCGAAAATGTGCAAATATTCCATTTGAAATAGCAAATTTAGAAACAAATTCCAGTATAATCGCTGCCAAAACAATATCTCTCAATGTCGAAAAAGCCACTAATGTAATATTTAATAATTATATTCTATGTATAATTTTTGATAAACGTCTAATGGTTGGTCATCGTGAAAAACCCAATATACAACGCTTATCGCTCACCGCATCATTTTGAACATTTCAAAAATTATATTGGACAAATTGGTGACATTTACATATCAATTATATTGTTGTTTTTGTACGATAACTGAAACTAAATTTGAAGAAACTCTAACTAACTTCTTGTAGTTACTTTTATGCAGAAGACAATCGCTATTGCATGTTGTTTCGTATGTTTTCCATTGAAAGAAGAAAATGGTCCATAGAAAATAAAGGTTTTATATATTAATCTCCTAGGCGCCTCTCCACTGCGACCTTTGCAAATATTTTGTGCCCTCATGCTATGCGAGGGTTCCTCGTCTAAACCAGTCATTACTAAACTCCATAGACCAGACCTTAGGTCCATATATCAACAGAAGTGTGATTTTTCCACCCTTATCGTGAAGCCTTCATAGTAGCAGTGCTGAGGTTTCCTCGTCTTGTAGCAGAACCTGCATATGGTTGTGTACGCCAATCCAATCTCGCAATGTGTTTGATGAGTCTACAATTCGCTATATCCTGGCTTTTTGTACGTACTTTTTGTGCTTGGTGATGGATCTTCCATGGACACTTTGACTTGTCTTCTTATTTTCCTTCCTTCCCCATTTTCGAGACCTCTTATACCACGCTATACCTCAACAAGGTTTTTCTACAGAAGTACATCGTGCTTCTTCTCAGGCTTGCGAATCTGCCTCTCCATTGCAATTGTTATCTGCTCTGACTAAAGACATTCTGATGTGACCGTAACTGGTGTGCTTTTTATTGATAACAGAATATAAGTTTGATAAAATCATGGATTGAATCACGTTTCGACTACGTTGACAATACAAATACAAATGTTCTTCCTATTTACATATCCTGTATACATTGGCATACAACGGCACTAATTTTATATCTTTATCTCAATTCATACAAATTTAAACGCAACAATGTTGAACATTCAAATGGAAATAAATTGTATAGATGAAGATTAACAATTATCTCATGTTATCAAAAATCAATTGATTACAACCAGTCCATATTTATTGTGTAATTTTACAGTTGATTGAATACATTTTCAGAGTTACTAATAACAACAACAACATTAATTTCGATTGTATATATAAACTCCTATTTTCACTAACACTATTTATCAAATTGAATTTCATTTCACGTTCAATAAGTTAGGTGCAAATGCGTATCGCGATATTAACACAATTTCCTTTAACATCCCTTTTCAATATTGATCGAAATTTTCACAATTTTGACGAAACCTGATTACGCTTCGACATACCTGCCGCAATGTATAATATCATTGACGTTCTGGTTTGCCATGAACAGCTGAACTAGCGCCGCGTATAACTAAATTTCCACCGTTGGATGAAATTTTACATGAAATTTCAACGTCAAATTTCACTTATCCGGTCTCCTGTCTCTATATAAATGATATGGATATACGGTTATTGTTTTGATAAACATATTTGAAATTATTGCGTGGGGATTGGAATTGAAACACGTTTTTTTTTTCTCCAATCTTAATGGATAAGGATATGCTTATAGTCAACATAATGAGCATCTTCAAGCACTCTTTCTCTCTTGAACAGTTCCTTGTAAGCTCTTTCAGATGTATTGGTAACCAAACCATATCCATCACCATCCAACCTAAGCTTGGGAAGGTGACAAATTATTGTATGACAATGGCAGATACTTCAACTTTTTCAAGTAAAAGGTTCTGCTTATTTTCAATCATACGACAGCTCTGCTACTTGCTCATACGATGAGCTCTCGAGCTTAGGCCAGACGATAGGGGCAACAAATACAAGTAATTAGCAATACGGCTGATTTTTTTTTCATAAGTACCTTAAAAAATGTAGATTAATATAAAAAAAGTTTACCCGTCTATCGATTTTCCAAATTAGAAAAAAAAATCACAAAACTTTTTTTTTTCGAAACTTTTTAATATTTCGCGCTGAGAGGAAGGTAGAGAAAAATAAAAAATGCAACAGTGTAGAGAAAGTGTTTTTCAACAAAAAAGGTCTTCTGCGTTTCTTTCGTCCGACCAATGGTTTGTCCGGGAAAAATTCGGTAAACTAAGTTTGTGTTCCGCATCACATTACATAACATTACATCACATTACAAACTATTGTAGAGTTATAAGGTAATATACAAATAATTGTAATAGGGCGTTTTGAATAGGAAAGTGTCAGCTTCAAGAAGACATTTTTTTGTCATAGCATATCATTTTTAGCAAATTACTCATATATAAAATAAATATTATATTCTAATCAAAAACCAAGTATCTCAATAAAAAATATATTATATAATAAGGTGGCATTGAAACAATTTTTCGAAAGATGTAAACTGTTATTTAGGAGGTTTGTTTCATAAATAAAATTAATGGATAATTAATTTTTTAATTTTTTAATGAAACACCCTGTATATTTGCATATTTTTAAAATCTTCTTAATGAACCGATTCCAACAAACTAAATAATGTATGGTCAATAATGAATTATACAGGGTGAAATTTTAAAATTAATAATTTATTACACTTAAAATATTGGTACTTTTTTAAATTAGCTAAATATGGATTTATCAAAAATCCAAACTAACTAATTATTAGACGTATTTGTATATTAAACAAAACCTGCAACGCCCATGAATTTTATCATAATTACCTAAAAATTGCCTAAAAACGCCAATAATTAGACAAAATCGGTAAATAATGTGGATTGTTCTCTATTGTGTCAGTTGTTGATGTGTTGACAATTTATACTGAAAAAGTAAAATCTTTGTCAAACACTCTTTCCTTGTCGACATAACAATGAAATATTTAACTGAGACTCACCGAATTGTGATTTTAATGTTGATCGGGTACGGGGATAACTGCAGAAGTCAAGTTGAAGTGGCAAACGTATTTAATCACAGGTATCCCGAATTGCCTAATATTTCACAAAGTAATGTGCCTAAAATTCATGCACAATTCAGAGAACTTGGACATGTCAAACCATTGAAAAGAAAACCACACTTCGTTGAAGATGATGTGAAAGTGGATATTTTGTTAAGTGTCGAAGAGAATCCAACTTCAAGTACACATCAAATTGCCCGTGAAAATAATGAAAATAAACGAGTCATACAACTGTTCTGAGATGTCTTCATAATAAAAAACTTCATCCCTACAAATTAACTTCTGTGCAGGAGTTAACAGAAGACGATCCAGATCGTAGAATGGATTTCTGCGAAAGATTGATGAATAAGCTGAACAGAAATGAGATAGCTCTTTGTACCATTCTTTTTTTATGACGAATCAACATTCACATTGAATGGAGAGGTAAACCGACAGAACTGTAGATATTGGTCAGCAGAGAATCCTAATTGGATGCGTGAGACACATACTCAGTACTCTCAAAAGGTGAACGTTTGGGCCGGTATCATAGGTGGCCATATTATTGGTCCTATATTTATAGATGGAAATTTGACAACTGAAAAATATTTAAATTTGCTTAGGAATGAAGTTATTCCTGCGTTGGCAAACTTATATCCCAACGCAATAGATCCTAGCCCTCCGAATGAAAATGTTTGGTTCCAGCAAGACGGGGCAACACCCCATTATGTTTTAATGGTAAGAACTTATTTGGATGAAATCTTACCCAATAAATGGATTGGACGAAGAGGTACTATTGAGTGGCCAGCTAGATCGCCAGACCTTACGCCGTTAGATTTTTTTCTGTAGGGTTATCTCAAGAACAAAGTATATGCAACATAAGCAACTAGCATTGTAGACCTCAAAGACAGGATAACTACAGAAATACGGAATAGTTCACCTCAAACTTTAAACAAAGTTGAGGAGGTGCTCTATAGGAGACTGTGCTATTGCCAATAACTAGGTGGAGAACATTTTGAGCATTTATTTTAATGTATTAAAATCAAATACATCAGTATGTGTTTGATAACTGTAAAAATAAAAATTTCACCCTGTATAATTCATAATTGACCATACATTATTTAGTTTGTTGGAATCGGTTCATTAAGAGGATTTCAAAACTATGCAAATATACAGGGTGTTTCATTAAAAAAAACCACACCGACTATGGCATACTTGCGTGAATCACCCTATTCATTTAAATTTATATTCACATAACGCACAACTCAATTCAAAAGTTGACGTGTCTCGGCATTTTTTATAATTTTCTAAAATAATGACATAAAGAATTTTATTCCATAAGTGGTTTCCACACTGTATATTAAGTACTGTAACTTTGATAAAAGTGGAGTAATTTCAATGGGGTTTGAATAGAAATGTTGAAAAAAAGTTTTTAATTTTTTTTTTATAATTTGGAAAATCTATGGACTGGTAAACTTTTTTCTATATTAATCTACATACTTCGAGGTACTTTTAAAAAAAATCAGCCGAATTGCTAATTATTTGTACTTTTGTACAATTAAGATGATTGACAACTCACTGTTAGTTTGTTCCCAATAAAACATTTTATGTAGTAACAGTGTTAAGTTTTGTATGTCGATAATGTATTGAATGTTTAGCAGTTGCAATTTTTTTCTTTTTCTACTGCTTATCCACATTGGTGTCAAAATTAAAAATGTCTATATCAAACTGGAAAATATTTTTCACTTTCCATTGATGATAAAACTAGTTTTAAATAATTTTATTGTCATACTTTTACTGAAACCCTACCTATAACTTCGCCCCGCATCCATCGTTCTTCCTCTATATAATGCAATCAACTTCACCACCGCACAATAACATCTGATTCATCGTAATACACTTGCTAGACGCCTATTAAACAGTTTTCATGGCCTCCTTTAATTTCATTACTTAAATATCCCCAAAAGATCTATGATCCGTGAAATGAAATTTTGACAGACTTTTACGATCGCGGAAAATGGTAATCGCGAACAATAGGCCACTGAGGCAGTGGGATATCTATTATAGTGAGAATCAAGTCAGGGGTGGGTTTCACCCTCAATACATTGGACGTAAGACCTGGAGTAATAAGGAACGTTTTTTTACATCATTCATTCACCATTGTATGAATGACGTCAGGCTCTGCTGCAATGACATGCTAGAGTCATCAGTGGCATATAATAAAACGCAGTTGGTTGTTTAAATCATCTGACCACTGACAATCTACTTCTTAGTTGATTATTGTTATCAGCAAAAATTTAATAAATGAATGAAGATACTTTGAAAAGTGTTGTACTTATTTTAGCCTCTAGATCTCGGAGTAGCAGTTCATCTGATTAGTTCCACTTGACATTTTTTCTATTTCTGACGCTGTTATTAATAGTGCCGTTAATACCTTGTTACCACATTTTTAATTTATTTCTATCAATTCGTCCATTTCTTTTTTTGTATACCACCAAATTTACCCACTACCTCGATACAACGGTGGAGTGGTTTGCAATTTTGGTTGATACAATAGTAATAAATCATATCATATCATAAATCAATCCACAATCCACCAATGAATATAAAAACGCAGCTGGTCGATTGGTGGATCTACCGGTGAATAAAAGAAAGTGTTTTCTGTAAGTTCCTTTTGTGGCATTACTTATTCTTTTTTCTCTTATTCTTCTGGGAATCATACCACAATTATGTTTTTTTATTTTTTATTTCGACGTTTCGGTAGCATTCCAGCTACCGTTGTCAAGATTAACTAGTAATAAAATTAATAAAATAATTTTGGTCCTTATCTGACACAATAATAAAAGACGAAAAATCAAAGAAAGTGCTTTAATACAACTAAATGCAGATAAATGTGTAGCTAGTATTTCAGCCGAATGTAGTCAAATTTGGTTACCAAGGGATATTTCCAATAATCAATTACCTGCGTTATCAGGATAGCATCATAAGTTTTTATTCAGGTTTTCTTATGATTTATCATTGGAATAGTTGTTAATCGATACACACTTAGTCGCGCGGATAAAGCAAATGAATTCGGAATTTTTCCCCTAAAGGCGGATCGGAATGCGGTTTTTTGCATTCGCTTCGGAAAATTATTTGTAAAAAATGTACCTACTTTGTTCCCATTACAAATCGGGAATTGCATCGCTGCAGTCAAAAAAGCATGCCAAAAATGCGTAAATGTAAAAACTCTGTAAATAAGAGTCAGAACTGGCTCAAATCGGGTACCAGGGGGTTTTCGAGGTCGCTGATCACGATTATGATGTTGAAATTGACCCCCCGGACACCTGGGGCTCAGGAACGCCGATGAACCTCGTTTCCGTGGGAATCTCCAAGAAATCACGAGGAGAACGAAAAAAAAACTCCGCGCCCGGGGGTTTTTCGGGCGCCTGAATTCAAATATAGCATCGGCGAACACCCCCCGGACGCCTGGTGTCCCCGAACCTCGACTTGGACATCATCCCCGAGAACTTTCTTGACAATATCGACAAAAACAGCCCGGAAATTATTGGAGGCGTGTTTTTTGAGGCGCGAAATTACGATTTCACGTCGAAAACGACATTCCCACCACCTGGTGCACCGCAACCTGCACTTGAACATCGTCTCCGAGGGTTTTAAAATCGAAAAAGGTGAACCGAAAATCGTTATAAGGAGTTTTTTGGGCCGCTTAATCAGAATTTTGCGCGGGAAACTACTCCCTGAACACATGGTGCACTGTACCCTGGCCTCGAACAGCCCAAAAACCCCTTATAACGATTTTCGGTCCACCTTTTTGATTTTATTTGGAAAACCCTCGGAGACGATGTTCAAGCGCAGGTTCCGGTGCACCAGGTGGTGGAAGGGTCGTTTTCGACGTGAAATTGTGATTTCGCGTCTCAAAAAACACGCCTCCGATAATTTCCAGGCTGTTCTTGTCGATATTGTCAAGAAAGTTCTCGGGGATGACGTCCAGGTCGAGGTTCGGGTGCACCAGGTGTCCAGGGGGGTTCGTCGATGCCGTATTTGAATTCAGCCACCCGAAAAGTTCCCGGGCACCAAGTTTCCCTCCTTCCCCGCCTGAAATTCGGGAGAGCCCCACGGAGAAGACGTTCGAGGCCAGGGTACGGCGCACCAGGTGTTCAGAGGGACGTTTCCCATGCAAAATTCTGATTAAGCGGCCCCAAAAACCCCTTATTACGATTTTTGGTCCTTCTTTTTCGATTTTGTTAGGAAAACCCTCGGAGACGATGTTCAAGCGCAGGTTGCGGTGCACCAGGTGGTGGGAATGTCGTTTTCGACGTGAAATCGTGATTTCACGCCTCAAAAAACACGCCTCCGATAATTTCCGGGCTGTTCTTGTCGATATTGTCAAGAAAGTTCTCGGGGATGATGTCCAGATCGAGGTTCGGGGGCACCAGGTGTTCGGGGGGTGTTCGCCGATGCCATATTTGAATTCAGCCACCCGAAAAACCCCCGGGTGCGGAGTTTTTTTTCGTTCCCCTCATGTTTTCTTGGAGAGTCCCACGGAGACGAGGTTCATCGGCGTTCCTGAGCCCCAGGTGTCCGGAGGGTCAATTTCAACATCATAATCGTGATCAGCGACCTCGAAAACCCCCGGGTACCCGATTTGAGCCACTTCTGACTCTTATTTACAGAGGCCTCCCTGAAGATGCATTTTTGACTGCAGCGATGCAATTCCCGATTTGTAATGGGAACAAAGTAGGTACATTTTTTTACAAATAATTTTCCGATGCGAATGCAAAAAACCGCATTCCGATCCGTCTTTAGCGAAAAAATTCCGAACTTTGAGCCTTTTTTGTGCTTTATCCGCTCGACTAACTTCAATACACAAAATCACCAAACTGAGTTATACATGTTTTGAAAACAAAAATGATCATATACAAAAAAGTAACAACAAACGCGTTTTATTAACAACATTTCCAAAATAAGTTGAAAAAAAGCGCTATTCTAATAAAAACCGTTCCTGGAACGTGCACTTCACTGGATTCCATTTCTAGTAGACTATCATATCGTTAGAATGTCATAAAATAAGATATTTTATTTCACATTTCACCAGAGGTGTGATCTACTATGAATGGACCGTAATAAAATTTGACAACAAAGTTTTGTAGTCTTGAACTTCAAAATATTATTGATTGTCTAGTTGTCATATTTTTTCGTTGTGTAAGTTAGGGACCAAAAATTATTATATTAATTTTATTACTATATACTTATTACTATATATATATATAGTTAATCTTGACAACGGTAGCTGGAACGCTACCGAAACGTCGAAATAATAAAAAATAAAAAAACATTATTGTGGCTTGATTCCCAAAAGAATAAGAGAAAAAAAAATAAAAGAAAGTGCTTATACATTTTTACAAACAAAAAAATCTTGTGGAGCTAACTGACGGTAACTAACTATACCAAAATTCCCGTGTTTGTGTTAGACACTTATGGCAGTTAAAACAGTAGTCACTGCTGACAACATATGAGTTACAATTCTAGGTTGAAGTATTTTATGCATGAAATAAAGTCGGGATAGTGCCCTGCAGTAATCGCGCACAAATAAGGACAAGCACTAACCTTAATATTGTTTCCCTTATTTAAAACATTAAATGCGCATGCGTATATGTCACTATAAGGACAGCACTATTACTCAATAACTCTCCATCAACATTATTTATTTCTGAATAAATTATCTTCGATGACTGAACATTTAAAAGTTTCTCTATAAATCTATATAATTTTAATTTTTATATACGAATTGTCAATATAATTGTAAATTTATAAAAAAAAGCGTATAATTATCCATTATACTTAAAAATAAAGCTTCAATAACAATGAAGGTTTTTTGCGAGGGACCTGAGAGCAAAGAAGGGAAGTAAGAAAAAAAAATACAGTCCACTTAAAATAAAGTAATTCCTTCCCAAGCCATCGAATCCTTGCCCACAAATGATAAAGCTAGGGTAATAGGCTAATACATTTGGAATATACTTAAATTAGGATTCTTCATATTAAATGAATAAGTTTTCACTTTTCCATTATTTTCAGTCTAGCTGAATAATTCTATCACATTATTCATGTAGTTGTATTATGTATGTTAGTTCTTGAAAGCAAAGCATATATTATTATTATTTAAAGTTGTGTTTTTAGAGAAAATTGGGAACTGAATTTCCACTTCTTGCTACAAACAATTAACTTTGAGTGCGAATCCGGGTCTGCATAGATTGACTGCTAGCGTATGCATAAGTCCTTTTGTGGCATGTTTCAGAGTCTGCAATCCAACTATTGATTGGCCCTGGCGTCGAGAGGACACGTGTCCTGTGATCAACCAGTTAAGTGATATTGGTCTGGGTATACAGATGAGTTTATGGTATGGGGGGAAATGATCATAATGTGCGTAAGGCTAATTAATTATGCGTGGAACTGCACTACGATATATGTTAATCAAAATTTCGAGGTCCGATGAATGTTTACAATACGAATTTATGCTACTCAAGAGATTTTGGGGGTTTGCTGGGCCAATTTGAAATAACAGAAATGAGAATAATGCTAACATTTTGATTAAGTTGATTGCTGTGGATTTCAGTACATCCAATGAGTTGGAGTGTTCATGAGAATTATTAGTTATTGAAATGTTATTGGTATAGTGCGTCCATGAAGCTCAATATTAGTAAAACAAACAGAAAATAAAATTTTTAGTAGATATTTCAATTGTTGACACTAATGGGGAGGATCAGGTGATCAAGAAAGCTACTATTTATCTCTTTCCGATCCATCGATCTGGAATTGTTGTCTAAAATGAGCTCACAGCTGCAGTGATATGTAGCGGTACGCTGTGTTGTTGCAGCCTTTGGTCTAAAAAGATAGTCTAAAGATTAGCTTATATTTTTTCCGGTCTAGCAAATATTGAAGACTGTTCCTTGGTTTTCCTTTTTCCTCAATATACAAAAATCTGTTTGGAGTAGAACATTTTTGTAACATTTCGTTTGCAACAACATTACAGAACATTAAAGACAAACGACTTATTCGTCCATTAATGCAGAATGCAATATTCTGAGGAAACTACGTTTCTCAAATAATGTAATAGAAAAAACTCATCTCGAAAACCGGTTTGTTTTATTACAAATCTTTCCTTTGAAGTCTTACATGAAAATCCTTGGAAATTCTCTGGAGATCGAGTAATATCTGGACATTTTTTGATATTTGCTAGTGTTGTCTGTTTGCGAGTGGGCATAAAGGAAAAGTTGAGTCCAGAAGAAATAATTTAAAGCAATTTCGAACAGAAATATTCTGTACTGAAGTATTTTTATTAAAGTTTTATTAAAGTTATTTCGAGTAGTTTTGCCGTAGGAATGTGGGATTTATTTGGAATTTTCAATTTAAATGTCATAGCGCATCAAATAAATTGAATAATTTTTTATCCTACTACTCTCCATTCCAAAAATTACGGAAGCAAAAAGAGTTGGGAAATATTCAATAATACTTTGATTGATTAGTGAGATGAAGCTCAGTATATATAGGTCTGTTATCATAAAAGGTACAAAAATAGTAACATACACAAAAACTGCTTTAACCTCCATATTTCAAACTTATATACAATGTTACAGGGTGTTTCCATAACTTGGTACCAGCTCAAAATTATTATTTTTCAGATCAAACACTGAACATTGAAACTTAAATCTGCTCCAATTCTTCAATACAGAAATATAAGGTTGTAATCTGTTACACTGAAAATTTCAAAAGTATAACCAATTTTCCGTAAAATCACAGATATTCATTAAATCAAACGCATGGTGAATCAAAACTCAAGTACTCCCACATTATATAACTTCAAATGTA
>CAJUYG010001129.1:40049-73006 GCA_910591675.1 Galerucella calmariensis
AATTTACAAGATTATCAAAGTTTTAGACGTTGCACAAAAGTTGGAACGTTTACAAACAAATTATAAGTTATCTAGTTAAGAATTTCATCATAAAACGAAACAGGTAGGTATTACTGTTTGTCTTTGCAAATTTTATTCTGTTTTGTTATATAACAATATAAACGATAAGGTTAACAGAAACAGCAAAAATTCTTTCTCTGGGTGCTTATTCTCAACCAAAAGATCTGAGCGTTCGTACGAGAGAATCCGCCATTGTTCCATTGAAATTTTTTACGCCGTATTCTCGGCGATTCCCTTCCTATGAAATTTTGGTAGAAGAGGAGCAATTTTGTTCTCCTGCTTTGAAGCACACGAATCTAATATTTTCATGCGAACCGCATGCGCATAACGTATTTTACATTGATATGTCATGAATCAGAAATAAACCGGCCCGTTTGCAAATCTTCATGTTTCTTCATAAACTGCACTAATACATCTTTTTGCGTAAAACTGATTGAAGGCTTTCGGTCCATTTTTATTTTACATTATATCTATAATTTGGAAGTTTTATCATTAACTGCTGTTTGCACCGGTTGCAGTTATCTTTTGGCTTTAGTAACTTATGATTAACTTTAACCATTGTCTAAAGTGAAGTGTTTTGCACCATTTGAGGTTAAGGTACTGGTTAGTAAATTAATTGTTAGGTGCAAGTTGGTATCTTAACATTTAGGAAGAATTTGAAAAACAGCAATTTTGCTGGTAATAGTGATGTCAAATATGACAACTATTGGATATTTATATTTGTAAAATTACCCAAACAAAAGGTAGGAGTTTTCAAAATGAGCGGAGGGAGGAGAAGATCAACAACCTTCTTTTTTCCAAGTGAGAAAAAAATGTGCTTGAATTTAATAAGAAAGTACATACAAGCACATAATAGAATGCAAGGAAACTGGTGCGTTAAGCTGGAAGGATAAGGGACAGGACTAGACAAAGATTGAGGGGGAGTTTAATGCTTAATCAGATAGTTACAGATCTGTAGATGTTTTAAAACGATTTCACACAAATAAAATGAAGAAAATCTTTTTCTAAAAGTTGTTGCTTAAAAGTAACTTTCCCTCTGATATCTTCCAAGATTTCCAGGTCATCTTCATCTTCTTGAAAATCCATTAAATCCATATTTTATTGAAATAGGAATTTATCTCGCAAATTCGCCGAGTACTTCAGTTGATTGTCATATTGACATAACTTTAATTAATAATTATATATCTTGAACCCCACCTTATCTGTGGATTAGATTTAACTATTAATTATAGCGTTAACTTAAGAATAAATGTCATGGTGCAAGTAACATTTTAATTTAACTAGTAATTAAAACTTAACCACAACTTAACTAAGACCGGTGCAAATGGCTGTAAGATTAAAATATAAAATGACATCTATCAAGATATGATGTTTTCTTGTTACTCTTAAGCTACTATTTAAGCAAATGGTCTACCACATACATTTCAATTCATTGATAACATACGGCAACAATGTCCAAGTATTTCGCATGGCTCAGAATGCGGTTCGACATTTCAAGAGAGCAAGGAACGTTCCTACTCGTGTGATAGAATACTCACTTCTCTCAACTATGTTCTATCGATGAGAATAAGCGTCCTGGAAGAGTATTTCTGTCAAAAGATTAGGGAAGTGGTAGTGGTGAAATCAATATAGAGATTTTGATATGATGGGTTAGAAATTACTAGAACATAAAATGTAAACGATTAAAAAAGTTGAATCGAACGAAAATAATATCTAACAGAGTAAGATCCCAGGATTCTTGTTCTTATCGATAGAACATAGTTGAGAGAAGTGAGTATTCTATCACACGAGTAGGAACGTTCCTTGCTCTCTTAAAATTTCGAACCGCATTCTGGGCCATGCGAAATACTTGGACATTGTTGCCGTATGTTATCAATGAATTGAAATGTATGTGGTAGACCATTTGCTCAAATAGTAGATTAACAGTAACAAGAAAACGTCATATCTTGATAGATGTCATTTTATAATTTAATCTTAGTGATAAAACTTCCAAATCATAAAGATAATATGAAATGAAACTGTACCGAAAACCTTCAATAAGTTCTACGCAAAAAGATGTATTAGGCAGGATTTGCCGGTTTACTTCTGATTCATGACCTATCAATGACATATCAATGTAAAATAAGTTATGCGCATGCGATTCGCATGAAAATATTAGATTCGTGTGCTTTAAAGCAAGAGAACAAAACTGCTCCTCTTCTACCAAAATTTCATAGGAAGGGAATCGCCGAGAATACGGCGTATAAAATTTCAATGGAACAATGGCGGATTTTCTCGTAGGAACGCTCACATCTCTTGGTTGAGAATAAGCACCCCATAAGACGTAACTTATTTTCAAATAGATGGAATTATAGGTTTTCAGTAGCATTTTCGTGTGCTTTGAATACCTGTGTGTTTGTGAAGCTATCCTAAGGGCACCTGGGCAGGTTTCAGGTGAGAAAGATAACTAAAAATAAGAGTTACTTTACTTAAATTTAATTGTCTGATTTGTCTGATGTTTTGTAGAATAATATTCTAGAGTAGAATCCATAGGTGTCAGACACTTTCCATAGACCAAAATTTTTGTCAAACGCTTTAAAGCTCCACAAACTCCGTGAACGTATAGTATTCAGTATAGTTCTAATCTGTTGGAGCACATATCACTTAGGAATAGTTGCCTTAATAACATATTTGAAAGTCAGACATGTGAAAATAAAGTTTATTTATTTTTTTGCAGCTTTAAGGCGCCTGACAAAATTTTTGGCACATGGAAAGTGTCTGACACTTATGATACTACTCTAGAATATTATTCTACAAAACATATATAAAAATCAGACATTAAAATTTAAGTAAAGTAACTCTTATTTTTGGTTATTTTTCTCACCGGATACCTGCCCAGGTGCCCTTAGGATAGCTCCACAAACACAAATGCATGTATTCAAAGGACACGAAATGCTACTGAGAACCTAACATTTCATCTTTTTGAAAATAAGTTATGTCTTATCGCTCTGGGATCTTAGACTATAAGGAATGCTGATGACAATGATGAAAAAACAGCGAGCGCAAGCCACAGCTTAAAGCGTAAGTAAAGTTCACCAGTGGAATAACAAACCTATTTCGCGTGATCGTTGATATTTTATACAGCTGGACCATTCAATCGTGCTCTGCGAGGGGTGCTGCCCACGTCTCCCCCTTGACGGTTTAAGATTAAGCCGTGATTTTAACAGCATAGTTCGCTGCATTTACTCCAGCGCAGCGTGGAATACAGTATGGTTGGATTTAGCTAATTTTTTCGCGAATTTCTCGTTCAAGGATTTACGTCGTAGCTAATTTAGACGGTACAAAACGAATTGATGGAGCGTACTGAAAACTTTCAATCTAAATCAACAATATTCCAACAAATAATTTCTTCTCTCTTCAATGGCAGATTTCTTACCGAGCTTTTATGAAATGAATTCAAATTCGCTTCTCTTTTCATCTTTCTCCTGTCATTTCAGGCGTATTTTCTTCTCAATAAATGTCTATTTAAAGATCATAACTTTCTTCGCAGCTCCTTTCAAATTGGACAGTTTCATCATAACTTTTTGTTTCCTAGCACTAAACAGATTTCGTGAATAACTTTTTCTCCAATTCTCATTTTATGAAAAAAAAACTAATGAAAGCTGACATAAGTGATGTTCGCAGCTGCCCACTTGGTACACATGAATATATTTCACGCTTCAATCGTTGTCAACATTCAATAAATTCATCGGTTTTCCCGTAGAAAAAGTAAGCTGTCTATTTAAAACCGACCAACAAATAAATATGGGGATTAAAAGTTTAACCCCGAAACGTGACTTCTCTGCCCACAAACGTATCATATATACAAATAACGTGTTCACCTCAGTAGTATATCAAACAAAAAACTTAACGAAAAAAATTCCGAACAAGGGGTCTTTTATACAAACGTTAGACAAAAAAAAGCGTTTCTGTAGTTAGTGCAAACGTCAAAAGTATTCAGTAAACAGTATCGATTCCCAGGATTTATGTGTTTAAGAATGATTAATGTTTGGTATATTTTTTTGGTAAATATAAGGACCTCCTGCATTGTTTTCTGTTTAGGAGAATGTGTTTATATTTTGCACTCTTCTTGAATGGTTTCCTATGTAATTTTATTGTTTTATTCCTTGACTTTCAGAAAATAGTTCACAAGATAATTCTCATTTTTTGATATTTGGAAAGGAACTTATCTACTATTAAAAGAAGAAAAAGGTTACCACGACCTTCTTACTAAGCTCAATTGCTCTTGGAGTTTCATCTCAGAGGGCCGAACGACTCTTTTGTAAACTTATCTATTCTAAGGTTCATAGTAGTGGGTCTACAAGGCAAAAGTCTATTGTGGTCCACAGCTATTCAAATATACAATAATTTAACTTCGACTGATAATAAGCTTCTGTTTTAACTCACTGGACCTCAATCATATTTCTATAATATCTTATTGGCCACCAAACGATCAGAATCTTCAATATCTTGAAGACTAAAACAAAAAAGGATTCCTTGTCTTTTAAATTTCGATTTCTATATATCCTGTCAAATGAGCTAGCCTTCCAATTAAATATTTGCAGTTATTGTTCTTCATGTGTTACGTTTGGTATCTAGTGATCACTATACATGGGTACTAGATGTAAGGAGGTAAATCTTGAGAATAAATGAAAAATAATCGTGAAAATGTGTGACAATTTTTCCAGCTAAACGTAAAATGATGAAAAATATACAGTTTGTCTCTATCTCTTTCCTGACCAACAGTACATGACATAATCTTTCTAAATTCTTAAGTAACTATTTTTTACTCTTACTATCAACACGTTAATCTTAACATTGAAAGCAAATTATTTGATTTGTCACACATGAAGTTCGTTCTCCTTATAAAGTATCCATGAAGAATTAAATCGAGTGAAAAAATTGAGTTTAAGAGGGTTCAGCCTAAAGCAAAATTCTTTGAGATTATAAAAAGCACCCTAAAAATACACAAAAGGGGTTTCAAACGCAAATAATGACAATACTATTAGTATACAGATCTTCGATTTCATCCAGCATGTCGGATTTTGATATATAACGACGCTAATCTTGGTTAATGAATGTTTTTACTGCTAGAGCCGTTTTATTGTGGATTTTAATAATGGGGGCTGTTTGGGTAACAGAGGCAATTGGGAAGTTTTACAAATTGGGCCATAGGTTTAACAATCATAAAGTCCATTAAGGTATTAGATTATGTTATAGGGGTGTGTGTGTATAGCGAGCGAGTGACTACGTGGTTTTACTTTCCCTGCTGTGTTTAGAAACTTTAATAATCAAGTTTTGTTGCGTAAAAAATATAACAAAGCAATAACCAACAGACTTAACGAACATCAAACTTTTCCATAAGTAGTTTGGTTTATTCGAAATTCTATTGAAGTGCAATAAAAAAATGTTTTTGTCATGTCTCTGACAATTTTTAGCTATACCAGCTTCAATTAAACATCTGCTAATGAAGTCTTCGCCGAAATTTAATGGCCTAATAACATAGACATCTAGAATTTGCTACTGTTAATTGGATCCATTTTTGGTGTACTTTTATCCATTTCTTTTTCCATTCATCCATAGAGGCAACAAGACAGCCAAGACAGCGCAGAATACGTCAGCAAGTAAGAGAGATAAGTATAGAAAATCAGAGGCTGTCTCTGGGCGCGTTGTATCAAACACCTAAACTTGGTTCAATGATAGACTGTGATTAGACTGTGACAGATTAATGTATTTATTGTCCCAAGTTTAGGTGTTTGATACAACACGCACTTTTTCCAATTGCGTGCATGCTATAGACACAGTAGAAGAATCTGGGCCTCAGATTTTCCACTTCATGAGAATATATTCCTATATGAATTGTTCCCTATACTAATATTCCTATGGGAACACAAACCTCTTTTCTTGACTGCAATCGAAATTCACCTTCCTACAGGGAGATATGTCTGAGATAGACTTTAAAATTTTCTAATTCTAGCTAATCACGCTTGAGCATGCTAATTCCTTTTTGGTCTTCTATGCAAGCTGAATGTTGTGTTCTGGTATTGGCAGTCTGAGAATTGAAATTGTTCTAGTTTTTGTTTTGTAACATAACCTCTTGAATTGAAAATAATCCACAAACGCACCACGAGAAGCGCTTACTCCGTCGTCTGACTGACAAGTTCACTGTCAGTTTTCGATATATTATGAACGTACTCGTTATTTTATCAGTCATTTCTGATTGGGCGCGAATTTTAAGCTAATCGCATTTTTATTCAAATAATTTTATCTTGATAGGTAATTTCAAGCAGCAAATATGTAAAAGACCTCCTGGGCCCATTATTGACCTAGGTTAACCGCTGCACACGAATTCCCGTCAGGTTCCTTAATGACCAATATAATACACATGAGTTCCCGTTCGACACTTGCAGGTATCTTAATCCCGCACTCGAATTGCCGTCCAGTTAAATTAATCTGTTCTGCTATCGGGACTGCCCTAATAGTTTACCCTGGCGGGGTTAGCAATGATGAGCAATCTTCTCAAAGTGAAATCGAAGAGATTGACGAAAATATAATGCAGGTACCGACAGCAAATCAGGATAAAGAAATCAATGAAAGTAAAGAGGAAAACATAATTTGGTCTACTCTAACTGACAAGTTTCTTCCAAGATTTCAGATTTCTCAAATAAACACCTGTGAGATAGATAAAGAGGTAAAAAGGTCTTTGAAACCAATAGATATATTTAAAAAATGTCTCCATCCAGTTTGCTTATTTTCATTTCGGAGTGCACTAATAAGAGTCTGACAATGTTTGAAAAACAAAAAAAAAACGAAAACTGATATTGATTGCAATAGTTTTGGGCTGCTCTCTGGTTATGAGTTACAACAAATTGCCAGCTCTTCGACATTATTGGTCAAACCACACATCCGTTGGTAACACAATGATTAAAAATAGTATTTCGAGAAATAGATTTACGTTACTACTATCCAAATTGTACTTCAATGAACCAGAAAAACAAAATTGCAATTCAAAAACATATTATGTGAACGAACTTATAAACTGCTTGAAGCATACTTTTCAAAAATGTAGATCTGATTCCTCTAGGCAGAGTATTGATGAAAGTATGGTAAAATTCAAAGGTCGTTCTGCTTTGAAACAGTACATATGCCAATGAATCCGGTGAAAAGTGGAATTAAAATATGGGTAAGAAGTGACTCTTTCACTGGTTACACCTATGACATGAATGTGTATACTGGAAAGGAACAAGAACAAGTTGATGGAACGCTTGGTGAAAGAGTTGTGTATAAATTAGCTAGTACAATAAAGTCAAAAGACGTAGTACTATGCTTTGACAGACTTTTTACCTCCGTAAAGCTCATGGAAGAAATGCCATTTCCATCTGTAGGAACGGTTATGACAAACAGGAAACCTATACCAAAATTCACAAATAAATTAAATAGAGAAGAATTAGAGTTTGTCGGAAATATATATGGCATAATTTGTGCGAAGTGGCAAGATACCAAGGACGTTCTAATTCTTGGTAACTGTCATGCAGATGGCCTCACGACTGTAATGCGTCGTGGTAAAGATGGTGTCAGAAAAGAAATTTCCTGTCCAGAGGCAATGTGCTTCTACAATAACTTTATGGGAGGAGTGGATTTAGCGGAACAAATGTCTGGTTTATACGACATGGATCGCAATTCGGGAAAATGGTGGAAAAAAGTATTTTTCAGGCTGGTAATGGTTGCTGCTGTAAGCAGTTGGGTAATCCGTAACGACCTTCATCAACAAAAAGTTCCCTTCCTTGACTTATTTATACCCCTAGCTGAAGAACTGATTCAAGTCAAGAAACTTGATAAATATAGGTGACCATTTGCCAGTTGAGGGTGGAACTCGTCGACGATGTACGAGATGTTCCCAGCGGAAAAAAAACGAACCACAACATTGTGTAGAATGTGTCAAGTACCACTTTGCAGACAATGTTTCACGCCATATCATACGTAAAAATGTTAAATTATATTCAATAAATAGGTATGTAAGAATACTTAGATCCCTTTTTTCATAGACTACCAGTGGGACATATATGACCCACTTAACAATACCAATAGGACATATATATCCCACCTGTCAATGTCAAAATAAATAAATAAAAATTATGCAAGCCCATAGCAGTAACCTAATTATATACTAAAAAGCTCAGAAATCATAATTCCAACTTAGTTTATTCAAGTGACAAAAGTGGGGCTGAAAGGGTTAAAAATAGAAAAAATTGTTAACCACTAATAGAGAAATTCAACTTCTCAGTTGGCTAGAAGAAGCAATAATTGTCAACTTCATAGCTAGTAGTGGAAAAATATAATTATTTAGCATCTCATTTGAAATTTATAACAAGTTATTTGAAAATCCTAAGCAGTTATACAAGCATTTCGCTTTTACCTCGTACATCGTATATAAGTGACGTTATATGATATATTACTTATTTTAATATCACCCACTGAATCCTCAACTAAGTCGACAAAGAAAAGAACCTACAGAGATTTATCACAGTTGATCCCGTTCCGGCTTCTTTTCATCCTCGTCACTGACAATCATTTGATCCGAGAACAAAACTCCTCAATCGTTAAGCAACTAGACGCATAATGCAGACTAAAATTAATAATATCAAAATAGGCGTGATATAACCCGCTGAGTGGGGTCCAACTTTGACACGCATAAATTAAGTTTTGAAGGGTTTGTTGCTGTTAAATCCGGCTTTTGTGTTGGTTACATTGACGGTGATTGTTTTTATGCAGAGAGATAATGACTAGTTTTATGGAAAATTGAATTCAATCACAATGATAACAGCAATGCTGAATACTGGTTTTATTATTTCCCTGGTAAAATTGCGTAGTTATGGAGATTTAAACGATTTAGTGGAAAAATAATTGATCTAGTTCTAACCCAGGAAGTGGATAGTTGCTTGGTCTGTTGCCTACAAGCAACAAGCTTGAGAAAGTTGTCATAAAATTTTTGAGCATTTATCAATGTCCGAGTGTTATTCGGATAGAAAATGTTTTGCTAAATATAGAAAAAATTCAGAACTAAAACAAATCGTGACATTTCGAAATATTAAATATTTGAAACTTCAAAATCGAAATAAATCAATATGCGTCCATAGCAACGTGAAAACAGCCCATGGTCTGTTATCAGTGTAATGTTGACATGATTGGGTGAAATTGTTCATATGATAAAAAATGAGAAAATTCGATTGGTTCTTGGAACTGTCAAAAAATTTTCAAGGCAATTATTACTAAGTTATATGTGTTCCAACAGATCCCAACTATACTGAATACTATACGTTGTGCATAGGGCACATACACATTAGACTGAGACATTGTGAGTTAATATACATAAAAGTAGGGGAACCGATTTACTTTAAACTTCTCACTCGCTCTGAAACGCATTCAAAGTGCTCTCGCACTCATACTCGCTTTAAAGCGTCTGACAAAAGGTTTCGTCCATGGAAAGTGTCTGATACTTATAAGACTACTTTAGAATATTATTCTACAAAACATATAAAAATCAGAAATGCAACTTTAAGTTAAGTAACTCTTATTTTTAGTTACCTCTCCCACCTTATACCTGCCCAGGTGCTCTTAGGCTAGCTCCACAAACACACAGGTTTTCAAATCTCACGAGATGCTACTGAGAACCTAACATTTCATCTATTTGAAAATAAGTTATGTCTTATCGTTCTGGGATCTTGGACTATCATGAAAAGGACAAACTCACAGAGTTAGCCAAGAGTTATTTAGTCATTGACTGCCGGCTGTACGTTTGGGAGTGTAGGTGGAATATTCTAATACTTATTAAACTTTTTAATTTAAAGTTGTATCTATTAATATACGTTGCTTTAGATCGAAAAGCTTGAAATACAATACACACCATTAACTGTCTTTCTTTTATAAATAAAATTACACGTAACTTCGATGAAAAACTATCATAAGCACCAAATACAAAACGAACTATATACGGCAGGCACGATGACGCGTAATATGGCAGATGGTATTCAATAGTTTATATTCAACCTATATACTTTCGGGGTCTTGTATAGTTCCTGTAATATTATATTTTGTGCATTTCCAATCTTGCACGTATTTGGACTAGTTCGAAGCAATCATTCTATGTAAGCGTTGTTATTTGTTGTTGTTCACATTAGTGTATGTGTGATTTTTGGGGTGACATTCACTGAGACCTAAAAGATCTATTGTGCCCCGTTACTTCTACTCAGTTTCTAAGGAGAGTCTCAGAAACTAGTAGTTCCTTTAGTCCTATTTCCCGGAGGAATTTTAGGATGTCTGCAGGCTTCAACTTAGGCAAATGTTCCTCTTCTATCCAGTAATCTCCCAGGTGCTGTGCTCTAGGATTCTGGAGTGCTGTGCAGTTGGAAAGTATGTGGATGGAGGTTTCTTCTTCCATTCCACAAAATCTGCATTCTTCTTCCTCCACTATTTTGAGCTTTTTCAGGTGCCCATTCAGGCGACAATGTCCCGTTAGGATCCCTGTCAAAACTCTTAGCGCAGTTTTACTTTGACTTATGCATTCTTTTGATCTCAACAAGTTGTAGTCACCCAGAAGAGTCTTTGATTGTATAAGCCCTTAGGGCCGGTTTTACAAGAGAGTTGGTAGTTGGTTTTACGATGCTTTTTTTACACGGGTATAGCAATTCTTGGAGTAACGTGAAAGTAGTTCATATAAATTGATATCTCCTGTCAGTCCTGTCATATGTGATGTTTGTCTTCGTTAACCTCAAAACTTAACGAAAAGTGTTGTTGTTGTAGTGAAACAAAAAACTATACGTGAAAGATAAATACTCAAATTCTTTCTAAATGATCAATTTCTTAATAATTCGTTATTGTAGGATCAATTACTTCGAAACCTTTGATGACGATGAGTTTGTGGCCAGATTTAGGTTAGAAAGAGCAAATCAGAGAAAAAATATCTACTAGCTAGCTACAACGCGTTAGTTTTTTGCTTTTAATAGACATAATTTATAGGTATATTCACTACAAATGAAAATAAAAGTTCATGCCTCTAAATCTAAATGTTAAACTAGTGTAAAGTGTAACTATTGTTAATGTGATGACCCATATTTTTAATCCCTTTCAAGCAAAAAGCCGCCCAATGACGAGCATAAAATTTTTTTATAAATTCGAATATTGTGAACTAATGCTTTTCAAATGTAATTTAAATTAATATACAGCCATTTGCACCGGTCTTAGTTAAGTTGTGGTTAAGTTTTAATTACTAGTTAAATTAAAATGTTCCTTGCACCATGACATTTATTCTTGAGTTAACGCTATAATTAATAGTTAGATCTAATCCACAGATAAGGTAGGGTTTAAGATATATAATTATTAATTAAAGTTATGTCAATATGACAATCAACTGAAGTACTTGGCGAATTTGCGAGATAAATTCCTATTTAAATAAAATATGGATTTAATGAATTTTGAAAAAAAAGATGACCTGGAAATCTTGGAAGATATCAGAGGGAAAGTTACTTTTAAGCAACAACTTTTAGAAAAAGATTTCTTTCTTTTTATTTGTGTAAAATCGTTTTAAAACATCTATATTAAGCATTAAACTCCCCCTCAATCTTTGTCCAGGCCTGTCCCTTATCCTTCCAGCTTAACGCACCTGTTTCCTTGCATTCTATTATGTACTTGTAGGTAGGTACTTTCTTATTAAATTCAAGCACATTATTTTCTCATTTTGAAAGAAATTTGTTAATCTTTTTCTCTTTCCGCTTATTTTGAAAACTCCTACCTTTTGTTCGGGTAATTTTACAAATATAAATATCTAATAGTTGTCATATTTGACACCACTAGTACCAACAAAATTGCTGTTTATCAAATTATTCCTAAATGTCAAGATACCAACTTGCACCTAACAAATAATTTACTAACCAGTACCTTAACCACAAATGGTGCAAAACACTTCACTTTTAATCAATGGTTAAAGTTAATCATGAGTTACTAAAGCCAAAAGATAACTGCAACCGGTGCAAACAGCAGATAGTGGATTAAAATTAACCTGCATAAAATTTGTAATACAATTCAAGGTCATCACATTGACATTAGTTACACTATAAACAAACTGCGTTTATGTCACTTTTTGAGGTTATTCGTAGAGTAACCGACATATCTGTCTGTTCGGCGACGGTATAGCTAATTCTAGACTTACCGAGTATCCTATTAAACTGGTTAAACTTATACCTGCTTTGTAAAACGCTAGAATACATCTTATACCAAGAGTAGGCTTACTCTTAGTTTATACCACTATTGTAAAACCGGCCCTTAGTCGATTTTATATATATGTAAAAAGTTTGGGTCTTAATGGAGCTTTTCTGGAATTACACTCAATATAATAGATTTAATCATAGATTCTGCGCATGAGTCGTACAATTTCCAAGCATTAGTGACTGCTCTACGAACAGTTCTTATTTTATAGCTTTTCTAATAATTATTCTTACATATTTTTGTGAAAATCTCGATCAACATCATCTTCCTTCTCTATTACATAAATAAAACTTTTTGTTTTTGTTCATAACAACAATTATCACCATCAATCAAAGCCCTTGATTATTTGTTCATTTAAGTATGATTTCCTTATGTCAATTACATACTTCACAAGAACGTGATATTTCACCTACACCTATAGATAACCCTCTGAAATATTCGTGGGGTCGTTTCGGATTTGCTGTTATTGACAATATGCAAGTCACTTATTTACTTTGTCCTTGGTTGTCACAAACAGAAGTCGAATTGACCCAAGGGACTGAATATTTGTTACTTTTTGTTCGAATACAAGGCAAGTAGTCAAGAGCTGACAGTGCATCTATTCAAGGTTTCCCTATATAATTATATAGACGAATCTAATGGGAATATCGGTTGCCACCATTTGCTTTGTAATGAATTTATTATACAGTTTGTATCATATCAAAGCGTATGAAACTGAACTAACATAAGGTTAGTCACTGATATAAGATATCTAGAAACTATCTTGGCAAACGCTAACTACAAATACTACATGTGATTGTTGGTAATAATCTCCATTCTACACCTTTATAAGAGTTTATACTTTGGCAAGTTTATCTGAAACCGTGAAAGGAATGCAGTCGAAAACGTTCGACATTGCCACGTTTAACTATAAAAAAAATAGAAGAACTGATTATGTAGTGATAATAATTATAAATGGGTCTTTTTATTATTAACAATATTAAAAATATGATTAAACGTTAATTTTATAATGTACTTGTTTCCTTGGATTTATTCTATTAACATTATTTTCCAATTTATGAATATTAAAAGAGAACACTTTTCCAAATTTGTTATGGGATTCTTGAAGCTCTGGCAACGTTGTACGAAAACCATAATGACCACACCCTCCGATTACATAATTGGTGATTTTTATCGACCAGGTTACTTCTTATTGGAAAGCGCGTGCGTATGTTCTTCCCTCTCACTTCGTCAATTGACTGATATTGATTTATCCAGTGGTGTTCGTATTGTCAGTTACCTTTGTAATTTCAGTTTTACTTGGTAAAATAGGTACCGTACGCCATTTGTACGTTTGACAGATATACGCCATGTTTTTCCTCGCCTCTTACCGACGCCCCGTAGCTACAGATAAACTTGCCAAACTATACTAAATAAGGTAGACAAGTCTAGACTCTGTAAGAGACATTTGAAAACATTTACCTACCTGGTGACTGGACACTACACCCTGAGGAATCATGTGCACAAAATGGGCAAGGGTAGTGAACCTTTATGTAGAAAATGTGAACATTACACATTAACCTTGCTTCTGCGAAAACTTACAAAGACTGACTGACGGAAGCACTTTGGAAAAGAAATAATATAACCTTTACAACTACTGAAAACCGTCCAGTTCAACTGGTGCCTTATATAGAAGACACGGAGCTTCTGGAAAAGAACTAGATAACATTGGTGATGGTACAAAGATGCAGGTCAAGTGCCTGCGTTGTTGAGCACAACCCAAACGTATGAATAAATGAATCACCATTTTTTCTTATAAAATAAAACAAAATGGTTAAAAAAAATTGAAATATTTTTTCCTAAAAAACAGCGAGTACAAACCACAGCACAACACTGTTCCAAAAACCTATCACATAAGTAAATAAAAATTTTAAAGAGTCATGGTTGATATTTATGCTTTGTTTGCTGGGATAATCTTTTTTATGACTGTAAAATAACGAAATTAGACTTATAGGATAAGGATATGTCTTCCGTGTCCTTATCAACTTCTTGTTTATCTTTACGATGTAAATTCTTTCACACAACACCAAATATTTACCGAAACATATCCCGTTTTGAAGTATTAAGCGGTATAACATGAATATTTTATTTATGATTTGATCTGGTCTAGCTACATTCGTGTTGCCAATTAGACTATCTCCAAAAAGGCACCCCTATCTACTGGCGGACTGTAGGCCATCCGACAAAGAACCGGAAATACGCTGGGAAACGAGTACTTTCCCTGTTAATTGTCAGATATCTGGGATGTGTGACTGTCTGTATTTGAGTAGTAGCGTTGCTGAAAAGGTAATTAAGAATAATTTATGAATTTAATTGAGAACGGGAATTGGTCCGAAATTGTATTAAGTTGAATGTGTTTGAGTGTGCAAAGGGGGAGTTGATGGTGTTTCAACTCAAATGATATTAAGAAACTTTGAGAATAACTTAGTTTCAATGGTGTAGTTAATTTTTAATTACGTACGTATTTCGGATTCTGGAAATCTTTTATTCGTCAAATTGTCAGTTTGTAAAATTATAAAATTTTATGTAAATTTTGATGAGAAATTTACGTGTTTGAACTCAATTTTACTAAAAAATATGAAAAAATTCGTTTATCTACGACCACCTTTAAAATTAGTCATTTGGGAACAAAAAAAAGTGTGAAATAATACATTATACCTAAGTTGAGAAGCGTGCGTAAATGAACAACGCTTTTTATATGGGACTTTCATTATAACACCAAAAAGCGTGCGTAAATGACCAATGCTTTTTAAATAGGGTTTTAATTTTAACACTACGTGATTATCTAGTTGCCTTGAATTTAGTCGTTTGTTGTATAAACTTTTTTGCTGTCAGTAAATTTGACAGAAGTGTCAGACATAGTGAAAAATATTTTCTTAATTTTCTGTTATATTTAAAATTTTAATCACACTTATTTTAAATGGCAGAACCTTGAGAAGAATGCATTTCTTCGGATTGCACACCACCTGAAAATAGACCTGAAACTAGAATTCGTTGTGTATATATTTGTTCACAGAAAATTCATTTTTATGTTTTTTAACCCCTTCAGAGCACACTTCATGTGGTCGTAGATAAAGTTTTGTATGACACTTGTGCGTTAAGTACTTTTGCGAACTCCTTTGCAAAACTTTGCTGGAAATGCATTAAAATCTAAATTTAAGACTGAATGGATAAACATCAAATTGTTCACTTCATCCCCCCACACAATTAATTAATAAAAAAATATACTGAAATGAACCCCTTTTAAAAATGTTATCGTACGACCCTGGCAGATTTGAATTTTTAGGTATAAATTAATTCATTAAAAATCGCACGCACATGTTATAGAAACAAATACCAATAGATTATAGTCTACCACTGAATGGAAAACTTTAGGCCTATTGAGCACTTTTTAGGTGAAAAAAATTGTGGATTTTCGTCATCGTCACGCTTTTATGCAACACACAATACTTTCGGTTATTCGTCACGTTTTCATGCAACAGAATTAACAATGAAGCGTATATTAAATTTATAGTGTTACATTTATGTATTTACAAAAGTTTCTATCTAACAGGGACGAAAGATGAAATTTGTGTGAGGTATTCATTGATATGTTAAAATTCCTATTCAACATGGGCGTACGATTTTATAGAGGGTTATTTTATTTGGACAAAGTTTTCCTCCTCCCATCTTAGGTATAATATATAATGCACTTTTTGAAAGGGGTGGATGTGGGAATTAATTTATTTGGACAAATTTCTCCCATCAAGGACGTACAATGAAAATTTTAGAAGAGATTAATTTGTTTGTAAAAATTCTATATCATGAGCGTACCACAAATTTTTTTGAAAGGGTTAATTCATTTGATAAAATTTCGATTTGCTATGGAAATAAGAAAATTTTCACTTCTGTCGTCAGTCTCCATGGCTGCATTTTTCCTTTTTTCGTAGCTACACGATTGAAGTAAAAGTTATGGCTTCATATTCCATCAACAGGAAATATAGAAAATAAAACAGGAATCGACAAAATAATCTTTGTTGCCAAACTGGGTGACGTCGACATATTTTTTTGTCGAATTTAGAACAACTCCGTTAAATCGATCTCGAACAGATGATAAGAATTCACTATATACAAAAAATATATTAAACGCTATTCGTTTTCTATTGATACTTTGGTAGAAAAGACGGTTTATCTAAAACATTTCTCGTCTGCTGAATCTTTTCTATATATCTTCGAGGAAATGGGATTGAAACGATATGTGAACCAGACGTATACGCTAATTTTCTTCTGCTTCAACGATCTTTGGTGAGAGTTTATTGGTTTTTCTCAAATAAACGCTTTCCTCGCATCACAATAATAACGAAAATAGAGGTACTTATTCTTGAAATAGGAGAGATTTCTATTAACAAAAAGATATTTTCATAACTTTCTCTTTTATTATAGTAAATCTGATTTGATAGGGAGTATTTCTCCAAGCTTTCGGAATGTTTGGTTCCTGGCCCGTACGGTCCCATGGTGTTGTGATCCCCCCATTTCTCTTTGTATATAAGTGTATAGTCGACTTAATTCTATCAATGCAGCTACCTAATCGTATATCCCCTTTAAGTTATGTTGCGGAGCTAAACTCTGAAAGGTATTAATAGTATTTATTTCTACTTACCAAAAATAATTCTATATTTTATTTCATGAAATTGATAAAAGGGCTTTCGGTTTAACAGACGTGAGCTGAGCTCTTTTTGTATCCCATTCGATTTTTTATCGAAAACGAATTACTAAAATTATCACTTTCATCACCGTTATTTAAATTTTTGTCGTTGTTACACACAATATTTTGGACCGAACTCGATATTTCCTAAGGACGACACATTGTTAATATTTAATTTTTAACTAAAAATATAATTGCCAATAAATATGTATTTACCCTCAGAAAAACACTACGCACTTTCTTGATGTTACACTACCGACTAAAGTGTAAACATTGGCTGTAAAATAACCCTTCCCAAATAAATTTATAGTTCCTAAATACCGAACTCAAGTTCTCATCAGAGGTGAAATATCTAGGTGTCACATTTGATAGTAAGTTAACATGGAACTCTCATCTAGAAAACAGAGTAAAAAAAGCATAGACTTCTTATGAACAGTGTCGCAGAACCATGGGGAATGTCACCCAGGGTTACTGCCTGGATCCACACTGCCATCATCAGACCTATACCAACGTACGGCGCGATTGGCTGGGGAGTTAAAGCACACCAGCTGACAGTCGTAAACTGGATCAAATCCAGAGAACAGCATGCCTCAATACAATAGGAGGCATGAGAACCACACCAACCAGAGCGATGGAGGTGATCCTTGGTCTCATTCCCCTCGACATACACACCAAGGAGGTTATTTCGATGACCATGACACGCTTACGCTCTACCGGTATACAACCTGACGTAGGATCTGGTAGATTGAGACGTAACCTATGGCGTGAGGCACTCAATGAGGTTCCACTGCTGCAGGCAAATACGGACGCAATCTCACCACAATATGCCTTTCACAGGCCCTACAAGGTAATCATTAAATATAACACACAAGACACATTAGAAGAAGGCGCACTCCGCATCTTCACGGATGGCTCCAAAACCAATATGAGCTCAGGATGTGGAATTTACTCCAGATCTCTGAATTTAAACATCAAATGGGCGATGGGCTGTAATGTCAGCGTTGCTCAAACAGAGCTCACTGCTATCTACATCGCCGCAAAAGAGATTACCAAAAGAAACACCACAGGTAATAAAATTCACATCCTCACGGATAGTAGACAAGCACTACTAGCCCTGAACAGACCACGTATCACATCAGGCTTAGTATTGGAGTGTCACCTGTCCCTGATCGAAGCCTGTAGCAACAACGATGTCACTCTAGGCTGGATCAAGGGCCACAGTAAATCGAAAGGTAACTACATTGCCGACTCACTAGCCAGGAAAGCAGCCTCCCAAAAACTCTTGGGACCTGGCACTTTCATTGGTCTGTCGGTGTCGGCTATGATTGACCTAATAAAGGAACACTCCCTTGATAAGTTTAAGGGTGCAGATGCAGAAGGTTGCAGGCTTGCCAAGGAACTGCTGCAGTATCCGGACAGCAAAGTAGCCAAAAAATACGTGACTATGAACAGACAGAACCTACGAAAACACCTCTACAGACTGGGTCTGTCTGACACTTCACTCTGTAGGGGATGTGAACAGGAAGATGAGACTGTCGAACACATTATTTGTGAATGTCCGACACTCTCTCAATTTAGGTTTTCTGTATTCGGCGAGTACAGGCTAACACAAGCCAGCATGAGGGAGCTTACTTCCGGCGACGTTATCGCCTACTTCAAACAAGTAGGCTGGATGACGAGCCAGAAGGAAGTCTGAACCTCAGAAGGACGCACAATTAACCAATTGTGGCCCAAGTGCTGTGGAGGTCACCCACCCTTCAAATTCTTACAGATACAGATAGTTATAGTTCAGTCAAAGAAGAAAAAAGTGTTAAATTTTTTGAAATGAGACTAGATATAAAGTAGTGTTAATTGTCTGGTACTATGTTTGAGATGTTTTTAAATATTCCAAGGATAATATTGTTTAAAGTTTGTTTTATACATTATGTATCTTAAAAAGTATGATGGCGCTCCATAATTGCGAGTTAAAAATAATCGTTAGACAGTCAATACCTTTATTTGATAATTTGAAATTATCAGAAACATTTTAATCATCATTAGTTGGAATTATAATATTAAATGAATTTATCGTCAAATAAACATTATAAATTAAAATATTGACTGGACTATGACAGTATTGATCCACAATACGGAGGTGGTGCCAGCGAAGGGACGGCTTCTTTAAAGAAAAATAACAGTATCATATCGTATTACAGTCAAACAAAAAGCCGGCAACTTTAAGTTCGCACAATATCCCTTACGTCAAGTATACTTACAACGCTCTATAATTCAGAAACGCGCGCCTGCAATAGAAATGTTTGTACATGGAACACTAATCCAATTTTGACTCTACCAACTTGTTTTCCAGTAATCATGGGGCTGCTAAAAACTTAAAATGACATGATAAATGTTATATAGGAATAATTTGTCACACAAATATTCTCGAAAACATCAATAGGTACATTTTTTTCACTAATGATGCGCCATACAGAACTAATTAAATATTGAAAATAATTTCAGGTCTAACATTTTTGGTATGATAAAAAATAATTGAAAAAGAAAACGATGCCGCATTTCCATTAGAAATTCAAAAGCTAGCAAGGACAGCATAAATTCAAATCATCATTCTCCAAGAAACGAACAGAAAAAAGAAAAGGAAGCATTCCGTTAATTAAGTCAAATACTTCATTAGTTCTACAATTAAGTTCAATTCATTAAAAAAGATTAAATCAGGGGCGGCAGTAACAAGATATTTATGGAAGGCATTAGTAATTAATTCACCTATGAATGCTCAGTAAATACTTCCAAATAAATATAAACAAACATTCATATCGAAAAGGCAATAAATATTAATAAAATATATACGGAGAACTCTTATTTATGTTGAGTTTTCAAAAACATAAAAGTATATTAGAAAAAAGAGAATATCTACTTTTCCTTGGGTATATCACACCATGCTTTTGGCTAATAGTTTTCATTAAAAATATGAAATCATTTCAATTTGTTATCACCTAATATGAATCTATAATTCGTGTGTCTGCGCAGCTCCGCTTTTTATGGGGGGAGATAGATTTATATTGAGTTCATATACAGATTCGGTTAATATTTATCTTCCATATGCAGATTCTCATATGGATGCAACAATAAGCACTATGCATAAAGAGAACAGCTACTTCCCTCCACTTCTCTAGACATTGTCTCTCGTTTTTTCTTTTACACTCTCTCCACTTACAGTTTGGCTATATAAAAGATAATTGTGTACAGAATATGTATATGGAAGGAAAACAGGAACATTTTCTCAATTTGCAATAATATGCTACTTCTATGTAACATTTAACCTTAGCTACCTGGTATATTTTTTCTCGGCACGACCATAAAGAATGGAAACTACTTGATTGTTTACAGAAAATTACCCTTTTCCTTTAATTGGATACGATCGCAAAAGAAAACCATCCGCTATGCAGTTTTCCAGGAAAATTTGTTCAATTTCAACAATAAATTTAAAGAATTCTCGCGGGACTTTGACGTACTAATTTTAAATAGCTATCGATGGCAGGCTTTCAATTTGAGTTGTTTTTGCATGCGGCAAATTGGAAACGTTGTAGAACGAAGTTATTTTTAATTACAGCTTCTGTAATAAAAAAACTATAAAAAGCTTTCTTCACTTCTAAAAGGTAATATAATACTATCGGCTAAAGTTGTTTGAAACCTAGTGGCATATTTTTTGTTGAATAGAAAATTAACATTCTACTTTTTTATTTCGCTATGAATTATTAACAAAAACGTTATTTAAGGTAGTTGTCGTGCCTGGGTTCAGGAAATTATGAAACTTTGAATATCAAAATTAAAATATCATTCCATGAGGTTTTATTTTAAATTTATATTAACGTAACCAGCTCCTAGGAGATTATTAAAGTAACAATTATTATTTCCACAATTATTGAAAATTGAAAATTAATATAGTCCATCTGGAATCAGACATTAAGCTGTCGTCTTCACAGATAAACCTATAGAAGTGAAAGTCCTGTGTCGAGGTACGAGATAAGAATTTCAGCGATCGCAGTGGATGCCCAATCTCAAATACGTCGAATAAATCGATTTCTTCAACTTACCTATGAATCCTGTAATAGGTAATGCACGAATGCATGAAGGTCAAAAAGAGCAAAGTAAGAAGTGGGTAATATGAAGACACAAAAAAATTACAACGACGAACGACATATAGCATGACAACAACAAACATAAACAACATCGTTTAAATTAAAGAATTGAAATGTTAAAGGCACTTATTGTCAGGCCTATTTCGACAACTCGATTTCAACTAACGCTTTAGGTAGATGTGTTTGAAACCTTATATCTCATTCAAGGTCATTCCATATATTTTCACTTCTATATAGTTTGGCAAGTTTATCTGAAGCTACTGGGAATCGGTAAGACGCGAGGAAACATAAAGCAAATCTGTCATAAACATACAAATGGTGGTACCTATTTTACCAAGTAAAATTGAAAATACAAAGGTCACTGGGTCCCTTTTCTACCATTACATAATTAGCACTTCAGATTTTTCATAGTTAAACGTGGTAATATCGAATGTTTTCGACTGCATTCCTTCCACGGCTTCAGATAAACTTGCCTGTTTTGTGGTCTTCTTTTAGAATTGTATTAGCGACATTCAACGAGAATGTGTTGTCTACCGTTAGCTTTGACAGTTGCTTCAGGTCATTAGGTTGTCGTTTGTCAGTTTGGTCTGATCTATCTAGCAATATGCAAACTTCTTGTCTAGAGTCTAGAGATTGCAGATGTGCCAGTGAATAGTGAACTGTTGAAAAATGGTTGGATACCTACTTAGTAGGGAAGTATATCGGTAGAGCTCATACTGGAGAAGGGTTAGGAGAGGGGGATGTAAGTGGAATTAGGGACACAAGATGTTCCTTCTCTCTAGAAAAACGTAACTCTGTATTCAGTCGTAGATATCCTAGAACCTGCCTGAGGAATGCTAGAAGGAACTAAATGAAGTTCTATAATGTCTTTCTTCTGTGGATCAGTGTCTAAAAAGAGATCTCAAGGCGGATTTTTGCTTGTAAGCAGACAATGTCGCACCAGATGTATTGCCACGCGACCGTTACAAGTCATGCGTAGTCCGGCGATGATGCAGACCTGTCGTGCGTAACGCAGATGTTCGTTGCTGTTCAACAAGCTCTTGTACATTGTCGTTTAAAAAGTCCCATATAAGTTCATTTATTAATCAATTCCCATGTCTTTGATAGATAATTGGAAACAACTCGCAAATTAAGGTCAAAACACTCTGAAAATTCCAAATTTTCAACGTGTTTATTTCGCACACGAGCTAGAGCGAATTCACGCAAGTGCTGGAATGTCTGAGTCTAATCTGCGTATTTAATTGTTGCGTCACGCAGTACTGCTTAGTTCTAGACATCACTATAGAAACAATCCCAACTTCTCTTAATTGTGAATAAATTGCAGTCATTTATATCAAGTATGATTTTGGGTAATAATCACTAGGAAGGAAAATGCAAGAATAGAAAAAATTCCGTAGTTATTAAAGAGCGTTTCTCTCTTTGCATGGAAAATATTCTTATATCAATATAAAAAAAAGTTTTTAACGTTACAAATAAATAAGAGAAATGTAAGCACGAGACCAAATTAAAAGCTCATAATGCTGCAGAAGTTTTGATAAGGAAACCGAGCTGCAGGCGTTCCGAGCCACTCAAATTCGACGGGGACTTGAATCTTTTGCATGTGGAATAGAGAATGAAAAGTGATGACGAGGAACAAACTACTTCACCGAGTCTGAGAGTAATTTTATAATTATACTTGTTGTGGTGTAAGAGCATACAAGTACGGAACTCATTAAGACGATTTTTTAGTTACACAACCAATTATTTCGTCATAATTATCCTTTGGAAAAGTTTTTTCATTCAAGTCATAGCAAAAAGTCGAATAAAAACAGAGGCATTCAATTTAATAAAGAAGAACTTGAAGCTGTTAACTATTTGCATTAGAAATTTTCACTTTTGGAATTTTATCTTGAATTAACTCTTCATTGCATTGTTTCATTCACCTTCAGTATTTATTTTTTCTGCTTGAATTCATGTATACTGGGGTGGCATTCACTTAGACGGTCATCAATGTTAGCTTGTATATGTATTGTTTTCTGTCAAAGTCATTCAACAAATTAAAGTTTCAAATAACGAATTTATTTTGAGTATCTAACTCAGTTGAAAAAATAACGAAACCCTCTACACTTTCTAATAATGATCTAGGATCTCACAACAACCCTTTAGAGTCTCGAATTACATGTTCTCCGGCTTTTTAGATTATCCGGGGTGGCAATTGAATGTCATGTGAGGGGTGAAGAGGTCTGTAACTCATTAACAGTCCCCTTTCGTATCATCTCGCCATAAAGTTGTGGATAGCGAAGATTCTGTTATGCACGTGCGAGTTATCCAAGTTGCAAATTGACTGTAGAATGCAAATTTATGTTGTTGTTCGAGGAATCGAGTTACTAAAAGGGTTGTTCATTGTTAACTTATAATCTCACAATGCACTTTAACTGAAAGTTGAGTAGAAATTTCAACTGCAATGATCATCGATGGCTATTTTTTGGCCACTTTTATGTAGGTACATTGAAAAGTAGGATTTGTCAAAATAATATAAATGTATTTAAAAGAAATTAAATGTAAATATAACCAACACGTAAGTATCATGAAAAAATCCAATGCTGCAACCACAATTGATTTTAGTTTGATTTTAATAATATCGCTGCAGTATAAAACTATACGCGTGTGCTTTATGAAATTTAATTTTCTTTGTTGCGGATAACAATCGTCAAGTAAAACACGCATACTACATTGTCCTTGTTACTTTATGGCGTTAAATCATGCACACTTAAGCGAGATAACATCAAGAGAATTGAAACTTCTGAACTACGATGTAATCGTTCAAATTATCAGGTTGACTGTTTGTACATACATATAATTTGATGGCGGTAAATGATTTCCTACCATACCAGGTAGAAAGGAATATTTAAATAGGAACACGATTCGGCCTTATCAGTGATATTTTATACGAAGGTTTTCTAGAAAATGAAACAAACTGCCAAAAAGGTTTGCTTATTCTCATTGACTGTTATCCAAAGTAAATCTAGCAACTGAAAAAATCAACAAAAAGAATAATGAATACACTACAAGCATTGATGAACAAAGCAAGACCAAGACCAAGACTTGAATAGTCTTGGACCCTTTTGCAGTAACTCTTTTAAGTCTAAAGCCACTGTAGTCCAGTAAATAAGGGTATCAACCTTGAGAATAGGTCGGGCCGGTGTCATTTTTTTTTAATTTGTAGGTATTGATGTGTACATTAACCTCTCAAAATCTCATATATGGCGGAATGACCGCAAGACCCTGAAAATCGCCCTGAAGAGCCCAAAAATCCATTTTCCCAACTATTTTGGTCCATATCTCCCAAAATATGGCACCTAGAGATTTCGGATTTGAACAGCAATGATGATCAGATCAATGCCTACAAAAATGGTCCCTATCGTTTTCGTCGTCAATTTGGTGGTTTTCGAGATAACGGGCCACAAACGCGCGCCGTATTTTTTACATCTGACCTGGATCTCGGGAGGCGCTCTCAGCTCCTCAATTTCTGAGCGGATGGACAATTTTTCTAATTACTCGGGTAAAAATGCATATTTTTGTATGATTCAAAGTTCATTTGAAAGGAGAAATCTGCATCTATAATATATTGTCACTGGTTTTTTTTTGGGCCCCCAGAATTTTGGGAATTCCCGCCAAAGCAAAATTTTGGTCGATATTTTGACCCCCCTATGAATGTGGTTGTATTTTGTCTATAAAAAGTATTTTGACCGAATCCTTCCGAATAATGGGACTTTGAAGGGTTTCGAAGACACTCCGGGGGATTACATAAACATTTTCTCGCGCATTCCAATAAACCACGTGTTTTCGTCAGGGCGGTTATTCCGGATTTTCGGAGTTTTCCGAAATTTTATGGAAAATCCCGGAATTTAGGGATAATGGATCCTTTTATCGGGTTCTGAGCAAGAGGAAGAAACAGAAGGCATGGATAGAGAGGGGGTAGATGATGTCAGCCAGCAACATCCATCTGAGATAAATGTGTTGGAATGGTGATGGATAGATGTCTAATTGTTCATGTATGTTCCAATTCTCATATACTTTCAAAAATAAATCTTATTTTTCAAAAACTTTTTTGCCGAATTATTGGAAATGACTTGCCAAAAATTGGCAGACCTCTAGGCTACATTGCCGAAGATCTAAGAGCTCCAAGGATCAGGCCGAGAGTACAAAACAGCGTTCTCAACTCCAAAAATTTTCAGGAAACAGATAGTTATTGGGGGCACCTTCATTGCCGGGATAATTACGTGAGGAGGGAGAAAACTAGTGGCGCCATCTTCGACTGACCCTCGAAGTTCAAAAAATCTAGATACGTGTATATCCAGTCCCCTTGGCTCACACATTGGCTGAGAAAATGCCGTATTTTTATTTTCCAAGCATGATAATTTTCGCGACACCTTTTTTGCAATAAATATTGGGTTAGCGAAAAAAACCATGGGGACCATTTTTTTAGGTATTGAACTGCTCGTCATTTCTATCAAAACCGCAAATCTCTAAGTGCCATATTTTGGAAGATATCGGCCAAAAACGTTTTTGGGCTGCGAGGGCCATTTTCCGGGCCTTGCGGGCATTTCTCCATATATGAGATTTTGAGAGGTGAATGTAGCCATCAATACCTGCAAATTAAAAAAAAATGGCATCGGCCCGACCTATTTTCAAGGTGTGGCCTTGTTCTGGACTACCGTTACTGGACTACTGGCTATAGAGGCAACTTTGAAAATATTCATGAAACCAAGCGCATTTGTAGAGGACACTTGATCGAAAATATTTCTTCTTATAAAGATGACTTTACTAATATTTTGTTCTTGTCATTCACACTGTAGACGCGTTCATTTTATAGCATCCCAACCAAGATAATTATTGAAACTGAATCGTTGAAATTTGTGGTACCGCCAAAATGATATTAATATCGTTCTTGCACGATCCGAGAACCACATTCTTTCTGTCTCTCGTTCTTGACAACTAAACGAGCTCGATTGAACATGCAAAGTAATTTAAATTACATTGTTAATCCACAGTTTATCTACCCGCTATAAACATACTGAATTTATTGTTGTTTTCATCTCGGAAGAGAAAAAAAAATTATAAGTGCAAATGGAGTTGTACAGAGGCGTTGAGGAGGGTACAATATCTTTCATTCAAAATTCTATTTTATCCTCGATTTTATCGAATTCATTGACACTATCAGAACCAGTAGAGTCGTAGTTTTATTAAAAATATAGTAATTTTTGAATCGTTGGTTTTTGCTTGGATTTTTTTCCTCAGCTTCTGCTCTTACATTTGTCAAAAACTCCTAGAAGTAACAGCTTATTATCTCTGGTTGCATCTCCAGTGTAGCGAGACAGTCTGGCACCAAATCATTTGCTTTAAAAAGAATTAACATATAATTATCAAATTTTGTGGCTATAAACGGTATTGTATTCTTCGTTTTTTTGGCAGTTCCTCTCAAAAACGACGAATACAATACTGTTTAAAACCCTAGAACTTGATAATTATTATATGTTTAAAGAAAAAGACTTGGTGCAAAACTTTCTCGCTACCCTGTCGATAGGAGACTAGACTTGGTCGAAACTAGAAACTAGAAACTGAATTTTTAAACTAGTATAGAAATCATCTAGCTGATCTGGATAGTACTCAAAACTATTAAAATTAAAGCAATGTCTTATTGAAGCCACCTGTTGTGTAGGTTTTTAAAAATCCTCAAATCAGATGTGAATATTTCATGCCTCAAATATAAACAAGAAGTCACACATCTCAATTTCAGAGGCCTGTGCTTGAGATACTTTTCTCGATTTCCAATTTGATGAAACTGTTACCTTGCCCGCGTTTCATTTTTTAACATTTTCACCCATCGTAAAGTTTTTATCTTTCTGTTTTCAATTCTCCTAATACTTATACTTACATATAAGTACTTATATACTGATTCGTAAAATTAATTAACCTTTCAGCCTCAGCTATTTTCTAAGAACTTGAAACTCTTAATAAAAACAACCACAGCGCGTGTACAAATGCTACCAGCATGATAAAAAATTTTCTCATGAAACTCTAAAACATGTCCCAAAAATAACATATTTATGGAATTGAAATATACAGGGTGTAACGATCTTACGACAAACTTCGGTATATGGGTTATTTTAAGAGATATCATAAAACGTTATCAACAAAAATGGTAGATGTGCTGAAGGTCCATATTTTGAGCTGCATAACTCCGTTACAAACATAACATATGATTTTTCAAATGGAAACCGAATTCGGATTGGTTACATTTTTTTGAAGCTTTTGATATGAGGTTTTGCCACGTTATACAGAGTCCTCCAAAAGTATGGACACACGTATATGTGAAAATCTTAGGTAAATCAACGCTCTGTAGCTAGTATGTTGAAAAAAAAATGTATTTTGCCATACTCTGTATGGCAAAATACATTTTTTTTTTCGTAACATGATGCAATATCTCCGTATCCTATTAAATTTCAATTATATTCTTTCTTATATACAGGGTGAACGGAAACTCGAACCTGTAATTTTCTTTCTTCTTTCAAATGGAACACCCTGTATAGAAGAAAGAATATAATTGAAATATAATAGGATATGGAGATATTGCATCAAGTTACGAAACTCTGTTTGGCAAAATACATTTTTTTTCTTCAACAGACAACAAGCTACAGAGCGTTGATTTACCTACGATTTTCACATAAACGTGTTCATATCTTTTGAAGGACTCTGTATAACGTGGCAAAACCTTATATCAGAAGCTTCAAAAAAATGTAACCAATCCGAATTCGGTATAATATACAGGTGTTCCCATTTGAACAATCATATGTTTGGTTTGTAACGGAGTTATGCAGCACTCTGTATAGTTCGATATAATTTTAAAATATAAACCTTCAACACATCTATTATTTTTGATAGTAACATTTTTTGATATCTCTTAAAATAACCCATATACCGAAGTTTGTCGTAAGGTTGGTACACCCTGTATATTTCAATTCCATAAATATGTTATTTTTGGGACATGTTCTAGAGTTTCATGAGAAAATATTTTTTCATGCTGGTAGCATTTGCACACGCGCAGTTGGTGTTTTTATTAAGAGTTTCAAGTTCTTGTCAAAACCAGCACATTCTAATAGAACTTACTATAACTTGACATTTAACTATACAACTGGGCCTCAATCATTCAACAAATTAAATGGGTTAACTGGTTAAACAATAACACTCACTTTTCTTTTTAGGACACCGCCAAGAAATTATTTAATACACGAAATAATGACTAGGGCATTAGGAAAAGATAGTACAGTAAAGTGCAGTTAAAAATTGGTTTTTATATTTATTTTTTGTCCAAGCTTTCAGAAATTTTTGCTCCCGTTCCCTATTAACGGTAGAGACAATCAGAAATCGAATTTTTCACTTAAATTTATATTGAATCAAAGATTATATTAACAGAAGTGATAACGCACTTGGAATCATTATACAGAGTGAGTTTTAAGTGTGGACCGTCCCAATTATTTCGGAATCGGATCTCACGATTTTTATGAGTTTTGGCATGCAAGGATCTTTTTATATGACCCATGTTATGGTGGGATTTCTATTGTCAGATCTTTCCTTTTTTTGGAATAATAAGAGAAAGTTTGTTTTATTTTTTTTTTTGTTCGCGTCCCAATAAAATGTAATTTTATTTATGTTAATTTTTTTCAAAGCACATCACTAGTGTTTCCAACTTATGTATAATAGTATTTTCCAATAGGTTGATAGATAGATAGATAGATCAATGAATAATGGATTATGTAATTTGGTGCCCACACATTTGATTTGATTTTTGTGGATGTTGGGTGTGAGATTCACGCATCCAACGAGGATTGGTACGAAACCAGTAGGTATCTACAATTATGCTGATTTGCGTTTCCATGGATAAAAAAGTGGATTCATCGCCAAAACATGCCATTACTTATGGTAGGGGAGCCCAAGCGGGGATTTTGTATGTGATCTGAACTGAGCAGTTTAATATTAGGGAAGAATCTTTGTACTAGTTTGAGTACTTTTACCAAGTAGGGTCCCTCAATATAGTGGCGTAGATCTAGGGCAGTCGATCAGATTAGTAAAAAAAATCGATATAAAAAAAACTCGAGCGCATCAGGTTCAAACAAAATAAGTTAATTACATGCAGAAAACTAAATCCCTTCGATAATCTGACGGTTTGAGCGTGACTTAGAAATTTGAGCGGATCAGCTGCAAAAAAAAATGTCACCTTGAAATAATCAAGCGCAATTTTTTCTTTTTTTATTTTGAAGAAAATACTTTGAAATTTATATAAATAGCATAATCTACCGATTTCAATATGCCTAAGCATCTAAAATTATCAAAAGAGTGTAGTATATACATTGTCCAGTAAATGAAAGGACAAAGCTCCTGAAAACTCCACTTTGGGCTCAATTGGTAGTTCACGGCAGGTGTTTTGAAACGAGGAGAAACTTAACGCGATTGAGTTTACGGAAGGGAGAGGGGACAACAGCCCCCTAAACCCTGGAAAACGGGTTTCTCGCTAATATCTGGCTCAATATGCGAATTAGAAAAATTTTTCTCAAATGAAAAATGAAGATCGTCTTATTATCTATAGAAATAGTCCTCATCGTTTTTTTCGAAAATTCGATGGTTATCGAGATAATGAGATCTAAGAGTCTCCCCATTTCAGCTGCTGCTCTGCCTGTAGGAATTCTGCTGTCTATGCATTAACTTGTAAGCGGGCGGACGAATTGTTCCATAACTCGGCAAAAAATTGACATTTTCCGATGATTCAAAGTTCATCGCAATGGGAAGACCCGTAGCTCATTCCATGTGACTTGCAGCTCGTTTGTACTTGACAAAAATATTTTAAAAACCGGTCATAGTTTTTTTCCTCAAGTTTTCAAAACTATATCATTAATTTGTTCGTATTTAAAAAAAAGTCTTTTGTCCTATTTTTTTATGTTTTTTTTCACGAGATTTTGAGACTATTTCATTAATTTGTTCAAATTTCTCAAGAAAATAGTCTTTGATCCTATTTTTTTTTTATAATGGAACCATAGGAGGTCTTAAATAATCTCAGAATTTTTTTTAATATCCCTCTTGCGTTTTGTTGAAAAATTGATTTGTTCATTTGCATTTTCCAGCCGTTTTCGGAGTTCTGTACAATCGGTGGAACAAACGCGATTTAAAAATGTATCACCTTATATATTGCTTTTGAATGCACACCATATTTAAGCTTAGAGTGTCTAGTCTTCGAATGTATAGTCAAAGGCACTCTTATCGTGCGGGTCATACGATTCAACAAAGACATACTCACCGTTTTCGTTTTCTTCTAATGCGTTTAATCATAACTTCCAAATAAAGTCCGTAAGATAAATAAGACAGACTTATGCAATTTTGACGGGAAAAAGAAGGATATGTATTTAGTTTTCAGCGATTCTAAAAAGTCTTTCACCAGCGAAGTTTTTATTTAAATGTCAGTTTGACAATTCAAAGTGACAATTAGGCAATCCATCGATCTGTCAAAATAAATTCAATATGGCGGCGACGGTCAAACAAATAACAAAGTTGTGTTTGAGTGTTTGTTTATCCATTGGTTTTCTTTCTGTTTTTTGGCTGTAAATTGTGATTTTTGAATAGTAAAGTGTTTGTCTTGTGAAATGCATTCGATATGTATTGTGGTTGGTTGTGGAAGCCGTTCTAATTGTGATGAAGTTTCGTTTTATCGCGTTCCCGCAGAGACAAAACACTACAAAACACCTTTAAACCCCATAAAATAAAAAGCAAACCGTTTTATAACTATAACACTCTTCAACTTTTTGAAGATTAATGGCTACTGACACGCATAGGTCTGACACGTTACTGATTCCAATGTTTGACCGTCGCCGCCATATTGAAAAGATCACGTGGTCTGGATTGCCTAATATATAATGTAGCTATCTTGGTACGTCTATGTATCTATCTTCATGTTAGTTAAAATAATCTTCTTCTTATTCTCTCCGGGTGTATATGTTATCTCACATTTTGGTAACCTCTGTGTCTTTTGATTTGATACATATGGTTAGTGACCTTTGAACCCGCACGATAAGAGTGCGTTTGACTATACTTTTTAATTTTTAATAAAATCCAATCATTTTCCAGAAATTAGGGAAATTGATCGCACAGGTAAGAACCTGACTTTTTTGTTTGAATAAATAAATAAACAAATCAATTTTTTATCAAAACGCAAGAAAATTAGTACCTATACGTATACGAGTTAAACGCGTTACATGATACATGAAAAAATGAAATTGTCAGATTGAAAAAACTCCTTCACAAAATCATCAGATTAAGAATGGAATCTACTAGAATATCAAGCTGAACTACCTGAATAAAACTCTGACGCGCACGAGTAGGTATTTCCATGTCATGATTTTTTTTGCATTTTCAAAATTCGATATAAACTTTTGGTCACGTCCAAATCGTCAGTCCATATAATAGGATACTTTTTATGGTTAATTTAACCCCTTTCGAATTTCTGACGAAACCGAGAAAAACAATTTTTTCCTCAATTTCTACCTCGTATTACAGCTACCTGCCACTAGCGATTCGTCAGACTAATATCTCTCTTCACACAGGAGTTCGTAGACTGTTTACGCTATTGAACACTGACGCGATCAAGGATTTTTTCGTAACTGTTTTTTTTTACATTTTGAAAATTTATACTCGCTTTCCCCACCACTAAACAGGTATATATAACATAAACTTTTTTTTCTTTAGCATATGATCTACGCGATCCAATAGGTTTTCAAATGATTGGAGTAACAACACATTTAGCCCTCTGACCTCCCCTACGAATTTGGATAGTTTTTAATGTAACATTTTTCCATCATTATATCTGCAAACTCTTCTATCGAAATCATCATCTGATAAGTTCCCTGGATATTTGTCTAGACACAATTTGATGCAGTTTTTCTGCTCCCTGATTTGGATAAATCTTTTACTTACTGAGCCAGTTTCATTAATTTTTTTTACTAATTCATGACACTCGGCTAAGACCTTTTTTCATGCAAAGGTCCCCATCTTGACCTTTAATTCTAAATAAGTGTTGTAACTAACAAGCTTATATCTTTCTTGTATAATCTCGAATGCTTAAGAAATAAATAAAAACAAATTGCGAGTGTTAAGAAATATAAAAAGCGTTTCATAAACCTTTTTTTATAGTAATAAATATTCGGCCACGTCCACTTGTCGGTATTTTTGTGTACATTCGCTTATTAACACCTCGTTGAAACTTTTATTATTTTTTATGGCGAGTCCCGATATCAAAAGCTGTGATTATATTCACCTTATATTTAATGCAAATTATACAAACACTTTGGAAATTGGTATAGTTAATTGAAGCAGTTCTTTAAAGATGGTGTGTGAAGTGTCTTAATAGTATATTGGATGATTATAGCAATTTTTACCCGCAAGAAATACGTGATGCGAAAAACAAATTGAGGTAAATCGGTTTTAAAAGTGTTTGTAATAGGTATTCAAGTCGATAAACTTGACGCCCGGCATCTTTTAAGTTGTAAATTGGATAAGAAACTCGATCTCTATAATTATAATCTTTGGTATGAATTTTAAATTGCCATTAGGAATATTTCTTATGGCACCGAAACATTATATCTACAGACTCGGTAAATTTTTATCTCGATACAAGTAGAAACGGTGAATCTTTTCCATCACGTGACTGTTACGTCAGCAACAATATTCATATG
>CAJUYG010001129.1:73406-92618 GCA_910591675.1 Galerucella calmariensis
TTTTCATGTACAATATTAAAATTTTTTAACGATCCATATTCTGCTGTAAAAGATATTTAAGTATATTTTATTCCCACTGGAATAATAATATGATCATTAAATAACATCGAAATATCGAGAGAAATGAAATATGAAAAATCCCTTTCCAATTCATTTTAAGAAGTCTTTCCATCACGAAAATCACTTTTCATTCGAAAGAGCAGACGTCTAATCTTAATAAATATTTAAAACCAATGTACAATGCCTTTTTCGTGCTGCCGAATAAATTCCATTTTAAAAGGCAGAACGTCTATGGGTTTTCAATTAGTTGATTTATGGAAAAAGTTTTTATAAGTATTTTCATTCGAAAATAATTAAGAGAAATAATTTGAAAAGAGGGATTTTGTGCTTTCATTACTGTCATGTATAAATACACCCTAGATTGTCATCCTAACTAGCAATGAGGAAGACCACTAATTTCCAAAAACAGCATAATCGTGATCTTCATGTCTAAGAACTATTTTATTATATAAATAATGTATTAATTTGTATAATTTCCATTTCAAACATTAAATCTTACGCGGCATTTGTGAAGGCTGTTCTTATTGGTGTAATGCACTATGACATACTAGCCCCAACACGCCTGCCTATCTACTTTAAGCCGACCAATCTTATAAGCGCAGTGAATAAAAACCATTCACAGAGAGGCGCTTGAGTCGTCCTAATGTTTGGGTTTAGTACATACAATAGAATATTTGGTAATTTATAATTAATATGATCAATTTCTATGATGGGAGGTAGCGGAAAATCAATTTTCATAATCAAATTTACCGACTAATATTTACCTTAACAATTTCTCACTTGCTCCAATTCAGTTTCACTATTGCAATCATCTGAGACAATACCAAACAGAAATCATGTATCAAACGGAATGTCACCCTCATTTTCCTATCCCTATCATTCCGAAATTGTATCTGGGCCACCGATACACACTGCCGAATAGACCCTAATTAATTTATAGCCTTTCATATGCCCTTGGTGCCCTTAGACTCGCTTTAGGGGTACCAAACACCCCCGGAGATGGCGTTATCTGCCCATCCGAAACGTATGTTTTAGTTTCATTGCTACGGATGGGATTTTAGATTTATTTTGTTGGCAATGCTGTAGCTATTTGCATGGAAGGTCGCGTTTATGAGCCATTATACCAAATTCAATTAATCTCCGGCGGTGTTTAGCTATTTGTAGCTAGATTATATGAGCATTAAGGTAACTTACCGAATAATACAAATACCAGTTAGTACTTTATGTTTAATTTAATTCCTTTTGATTTTAATTTATTTGTCTGATGACTGTGTTCTGGGCTCTTTTCAATTATACAGTGCTTTCCACGGCAACAGGCCGTTATATAAAACGTTACTCAAAAATTACTTACTAAAATATTATTTTTTTTTCTCAGCACTTCCCACTATATTAGAAGTTGATATTAAATTTGTTCTTATCAATGGAACACCCAGAATATTTTGACATTTTACACTTTCTGCTATACAAATTGATCACTTTTAAGTTGATCCTAATAAAACTTGATGAAGGCCAGCTTGTACTGACCAGACACACTGGTTAACATTTTATGTGAAACATGGAGTACAACTCAAGATTATTTTCATATATCAAAGTAAAAAAGCCTTACAAGTAACTTTTATTTATTAAACAAAATTCGGGAACAATTTTTACTGAACATTTATTTATAATAATTAATTTTAGAATGTTGACAATTATTCACACCCTTATCGCTTTTAATACCTGTTCTACGTAGTGACATATCTAGCTCCATAACTGATAGATAAAGGGTATAGTCAAATGCAGTCTTATCATGCGGGTCATACAAAGACATACTCACAGTTTTTGTTTTTAGTCCAAGCAACTAATGAAAAATAGCGGAAATAATTCATGTAGGAGCCAATTTTGGCACACTTGTAGGGAGAGGTGTCCTTAACAACATACCAAAAGTACTGAGGGGTGGGGGTGAAGCTAAGGATGCGGGGGGTCTCTAAAGGTCCCTTTTTTCATTTTTTTGTTGATAACTCGAAAAATAATGCCCCTAGCGAAAGAATGTTCATATACTAACTTAATCTATATAAAATTCTCTATAAAAAAGGTTCCATACACTTTTTTTCTAGGATCAATGCTTAGGAAGATATGGAGGCGGAAGATGGAAAATTGAAATTGAAATTGAAAATTGTTAAAAATGAAATGTTTGTAGTTACAAATAATATGTTGATTGTTGAAAATGGAGTAATTAGTGAATTAATGATGTATCTTGAACATTAAATTTCGTCGAAATCTAAACTTTCATCTTCATCTATGTTTTCTTCGACGGGGGCTCCGTTCGTACATGAGCTGAGTCATCCACAGGCACCGGAGCAGGCAATCCCTGCTTTACGGCAACTGCAGCGCACCCCACACCCAGTCGTGTATCGGCAGAAGATCATTTTCAAAACGGAGTCGGGTGCCACAGGTTCGTCTTAACTGGGTTAAGGATTCCTTCTTCTCCCTTGACCCAACCTCATTGTATGGGCGGTAGGAGGTTGCCGAGCCATTGTTGTATCTGTAAGAAAGTAATGAGACCAAAGTAAGAATTCATCAAAAATTTATATTTGTAATTTGAAGAAATTAGTGGGTATTTAAAGCTACATGTAAATGGATTTACTTGTAGATATACTCTGAGTAAGTATTGCTTTGAAGCTCCTTTGGTAGGAGGAAGAGTTGCCATGTCTGATTTGGGCTTCATTGACGCTTTCAAAAATTCCGAATACCTATGTTCGTTCAGGTTGTCTTGATGAGCAGGCGCTTTGTATATAGTATAGACAAAAAAAGCTTCTCGCCAGCCTGCTCAATATCCTCAGGTAATGATGAGGGATCCTTGAATATTGTTGAAATGTCTTGAGTAAGGCCAGGATTTTCTGTAAAGAGTTTAGCGATTCCCACTTTACTCTTCCCATGTATCGTTGAGGTGGTGTCGCATCCGGAGAAGCTATGGAGAAGGAGAATCGTTTTGGCGATTGGAAGTTGTTGAAGCCGCACTGAAAACAATTTGGTCTCCACATTCCCACGGCCTGGCTTCATGAAGTACATATTGATTGATTGTGGTGCCAATCCAATGAGGAGAACTATCAAGTCCACATCCTCCCCAACTATTACTACAGTTGGATGTGCAGCGGCTTTATCCAACCCGCACCTCACAATAGTGCCGTCAGCATCCCCTGTAGCAATAGTTGTTTCAATCCCGGCTGCTGTCATTTTCTCACTGAGAAAATGAATCAGCCTTGTTTTGTTCCTTTCATTAGCAAGAAAATGCTTCTGTTGAACTGTGATGGCCGTGTTTTCATGAAAGTTGATGTCAACAGAAGTTTTTGTGATCCCTATTCGCTTCTGCTCCGCTCGTTTTGTGCTGTCGACATCACTACAATCATCACTACAACCAGTAGTGTTTCTCCAACAGTTCACCTCTACCGTCTAAGGCTCCAACGATGCACACAACAATAGGCACACCAACACCCCCCTTAATGCCCCCCTTTCAAAATATACTTCGAAATAATTTTATATCAACACACGAGCATTAATTTATCCATGTACAAATTTTGCAACTAACAAACAAATTTTGAATTTTTGTATAATTACCGTATTGTTATTGTTGAAAAATTAATTATTTAATTTTTAAATATTGAATATTCAAATACATGTTTAACCTGTCTTCGCTATGTTTCATATTTGGAACAAAGGGCGGTAAGAGATTAATTAAACAATAAACAATTCATTTTTAACAAAAAAATCGTTTTTTTTTTCAATTTTTCATCTTCCGCCTCCATATCTCCTTAATCATTGATCCTACAAAAAAACTTTTTTTATACAGAATTTTATGTAGATTAATTTAGTATATAAACTTTCTCTCGCTAGGGGCATTATTTTTCGAGTTATTAACAAAAAACTGAAAAAAGCGACCTTTAGAGACCCCCCGCACCCTTAGCTTCACCCCCACCCCTCAGTACTTTTGGTATGTTGTTGAGGACACTTTTCCCTACAAGTGTGCCAAAATTAGCTTCTACATGAATTATTTCCGCTACTTGGTATTTTTCGGTCTTCGTTGCCTGAACTATTTCTTTTATTGCGTCTAATCATAACTTCCAAATAAAATCCGTAAGATGAATAAGACAGACTTATGCAATTTTGACGGGGGAAAAAGTATTCAGTTTTCAGAGATTCTAAAAAGTCTTTCATCAACCATCATTATTTTCTCCGGGTATATTTGTAATCTCACATTTTGGTAACGTCTGTGTCTTCTGATTTGATACATGCTCCAGAGAAAAGCGCTCCAGACAATGTCAGGACGAAAAATCTTATAGGTCGTAGTGTGGTCATCTAACCTAACCTAAGCTAAAATATTTCTAAAATAAATAAGTACTTATTTCATGCTCGGTAGTGTATATTCAGCATTTGACATGAAGTGCCAAACAATGATAATAAGTTTTCCAAATATTTAAGTATAATTGGAAAACGAATGCCAACACCGACACCACTATGGTTGAAAATAATGTTGTAAATCAATGAAATACTCCTCAGAGATGTTGCTTAATTCTTTTCGGCTTTTCTGGTCGAGTCTTTCTCTTGTATTACGTTCCGAGCTGGAGTTATTCGTGAGCTCTTGTCACGACGTCTCTATTTAATGAAACGATATTTATTTTTTTCTACACGGATGTCATTATGGATAATGAATAATATCTTCAAGTATACAGGCTGTTTCATGAGTTTACACTATCTATATTTATATTGGAAACTTCTCACAGCATTTCTATTGAAATTGGCATAGATGGGGAACAAGTTTTGGCGAATTTATGGAAAATATTTATATATCATTTTGTTATCTCAAATTTAATACCCTGCATATTTTTAATTTCTCGGATTCTACATTAAATCTTGATATCACTTTGTGTAGAATATCCTATATAGTCAAAAGCGCTCTTATCATGCGGGTTCAAAGGTCACTAACCATATCTGTCAAATCAGAAAACACAGAGGTTACCAAAATGTGAGACTACACTGGTTTACGCATTTCCACTTTTTCTTTCATTTTCGAAATCACATTAAGGACCATTTTTTTTTTCTTGAGGATACTAAAAACCGGAAAATTGCCTCTTATTATTCATATTGTCACTTTGAATTGTCAAAGCCACAAAAGTGACATATTTAAATGAAAATTCCTGAAAGACTTTTTAGAATCGCTGAAAACTAAATAAATATCAACGAGATAAAAGAAAAAGGAGGGAAGTTAAGCATGGTAGTGATTTAAACCAACTTTCGACGGAAGTCGCCATATTGAGAAGCATTAGTGACATTAGTCATTAAGGTCAATGAAAACATAGTTGTATTCTGTGTAAAAATTTTTTTATTTAAAATTGCAAAGCACTTTCGGCTGTTAGGCCATCATCAGTGCCATACCTGCAAGTGAGCAATAATCGTTGGAAAATTATTAAAAAAAAAATTAGTAAAGGATAACTTACTTGTCAGTTATTATACAAGAAACTTAAACATAAGAATTTCTACAACACATTAACGTCACAATGATAAAATTACATAAAATTTAAAATTTTTTAAAAAATTATCCCCTGATTGGGGTTAAATTGTTTTCATATTCCGAACATTTTTTAAATTCTAATTATATTCTTCAGCTACTACACGAACACGTGTTAGTAGACCGGAAGCGGAGTGACACTACTTCAATTTAAAACCAACAAATGACAAATGACAATTCAAGTGGACATAGAACTCAAGCTATCCAACATGAGCATAAAATAAATTTATGGTAAAAAACTGTGATCTGGTAATGTTCCAAAACAAATATGTGAATTTCCTAAATAAATTTGATATATTAAGGTCTAATGAGAACCCATCAAATCATAAGATGCCGAAAAAGATTAAGGGTCTAATGAGAACCCATTGATAAATCTAATTAAAAAAACTCACAAATAGGTCAAGAGAAATTCCAAAAGAAAATAAATTAATTTGAAATTATAAAATATTTGTGTAAATAAATGAAATTAATTGTCTGAGCATAATTCCAAATAACAAATTTTAATGAATAAAAATTGTAATCTGGTAGCCCCTCAAAACCAAAAATCAGTCATCTAAACAAAGAAAAAAGATTTGATTTTAAAGTCTAATGAGAACATATTATTCAAATCTGATTCCAACAACAAAAAAGATTATGGGTCTTATGAGAACCCGTTCCCAAATCTAATTAAAATAGATAACTAATCAATAGTCAGAAGAAACTCCAAACACAATAACCCTTCAAAGGAAGAAGTATGTAAAATCAAATTCCAGCAATTATTAATAACAAGAATCCATTTAAATATAGAGTAAACTATTAGTCGAATTATGTATCTAATGATATCCCAAAACTAATGTAAGTCATCTTCATTGAGAAAAATCTGATTTAGGGTCTAATGAGAACCAATTAATCAAATCATCTACAAGTCAGAAACAGATTAAGGCTCTAATGAGAACCCATTACCAAATCTAATTCAAACAAACAACCCAACAAGAGTCCAGAAATATCCAAAAGACGTTTTAATTGACTTTCTAGTCATGTGTACTCAGCTATAAAGATATTCACATTAGTCATTAATTCTTGCGTCAACATAGATAACCTTAATATACTGAAATGTATCAAATTGAAAAGCCACGGTGCAAAAATATTGATTTTCAGTATTAGAAAGGTTATTAGAAAGTATTAGTATAAATTTAAGTTGATATTAAGTTGTACAATGGTGTTATAAAATTTTTGAATATACCAAAATCTGGTATCAATTATCTAACAACAAAAAGTACCACCTTAAAAAGATGCATATGAGAGTATTTTGTTTCCCCTAATTGAATAATTTAATGTACGCTTCTGGTTTGTTTACGGAAGTCGGTCATATTGAGAAGCCACTTAGGTTGATGTTTATTTATACTGTTATATAGTCTCCTCTCTCTCTTACCTCGTTGATAAATATCCTTTTCTCCTCTCGTCAAAATTGCATAAGTACCTGTCTTATTCATCTTACGGATTTTATTTGTAGTTATTATTAACCGCAATAAAAGAAAACAGAAACTGTGAAATTGTCTTTGTTGAATCGTATGACCCGCGTGATAAGACTGCATTTGACCACTGGAAAGAGCTTTGGACACATTCTCCAACCAAACTGAGAGAAATCAAGAAATCCACTTTACCATGGACTAACCTGCCGAGAACTAGAAGAGCAGAGGCGATTCTCACACGGCTTAGAATAGGTCACACACGACTCACCCACCAGCATTTACTCTCAAAAGACATTCCACCCATATGTGACATGTGTAATGTGCAAATAAGTGTATCACATATATTAGTGCAGTGTCCTAAATTTAAATTACAAAGAGAACTTCACGGTATTAAAGGTTCGTTAGAGAACATACTAAACGAAAATTACAACATAGAAAACGTATTAGGGTTCCTCAACCAAACTAATCTTTGTTCTAAAATTTAAGGTACCTACCACATAAATGTATGTATTGTATTGTATTTTATTGTTAACTAGAACATTGTTTCTTGTATTGTCCCACTGCTAATAACCCTTTGTGGTTGATGCAGTTTGATATTAAAATAAAAAAATAAAATAAAATTTATACTTATCGTGATATTAACCAACCAAATTGTATTAAATTGCTTAAAATTTTCTCCACTGTGTGAAATGTGAAATGATAAACAACTTTTAATTTGAACGTCTCTATGTCAAAATAAGAGGAAATTTCTTTCCTAACAAAATATATCGGTATTTTTGTTGTTTATCATGGAATATCTTAACGAAAACGATGTTAATAACGTTATTTAATGGAAAAGACCGATAATTTAGAGCCAAGCTGTGCAATTTATTTCTAAGCGAATAATATCAGGGAGTGTCCATTATTCGATTAACCTGATTTCGAGGGCTTTTCATCACCGAGTGAAATTTCAACTAAGTGCTTGGAATACTAATTTTAGAATGTTATTGGGAAAATACATCTGGAAATTATTTTAAAAACTTCTTCATCCATCTACAGAAAACAAAAAAGGAAATTTCCTCTGAAATATTTTATTAACATTCTAACATTTTAGTCCGGAAACTATAATTTATTCATAAAAGCTTTATCAAAGTATTTTCTGCTTCAACGATTTTTAGAAAAATAAAAATTACAATACAAACCCTAAGGAGTTCATCACGTCATCCAATTTTCAGAAAGTCTGCTTTTTGTTATATATTTCTGAAATTTTCACGGTGTCACTCCAACCGAGCTTATGATACTCAGTACTACACTATTTTCTTCTAGTGCTAGATCTGTTGGAGGTTCAAAGAAGAGTTAGCTTCATCTTCCACTCGGGATTTGCAAATATGGTGAAATCTCCATTTCTTTTTCTGCTGAACCAATGCCAATACATTCAATTTCTCCACCTTCCATTATTTTTAATTCGATCCAACATCCAAATTTTATTCCACTGTAAGCAGACTTTTAGTTGCGAAATCTTCGAACTCCTTCATTTGATTATCGTTCACAAAATACTAGTAGACCAAAAATCAATATTCTAGAAGTATTTTACCGCGAAATTTAAAACTTTCATCGGTCTTTAAATAAGGATGAGAAAGGTTCCGGCAGGTCTTCTCTCATCGTTTGTCGACAATACAACAACTGTGCAGTAATCCAAGTAATTATTTTAACAAAAGTTTAAACAAAAACTAATAGGCTGCCGTTATCCCTAAAGTACCTATCTGGATTACTGCACAGTTCCTGGGAAGAACAGTTCCCAAAAAAAAAACAGTTTCTTGGAGCACAGTTTCCTTGCACATAAAATAGTTTCTGAGGAGTCTGACTGTTTCTGGTTTGACGAGCAATTTGAACTTACTAAGAGAACTGGATTATAGTATTTCCAATAATATGATCAATGATGGTGCAGAATATTAAATTTTCAGACAGTTTGCAAACAAAAAGCAGAATTCAAACTAATATATATTTTTTCCTGCTACTGAATACTATGAATTATAAGTCTTTGAAACTTGAGAACCGATATTGAGTACGCAACCTGCAGTTGTCTATCGACTTCATAAAGAGAATTTTTATTAATACATGAAAGGTTTTCGTTAAAGACTTTGTACATGTTGCAGTATTTCATGCTTTTATAATGATATTCAAAAGACCTATTCGTTTATGTACTTCATGTAAAATGAGCAACTAAAATACGAATAACTATCGTCAAATTTTCTGCTCAATTAATGCTGTATACCTATATGAAAAATATTCCAAACAGGAACAACGAGTCGTCAACGACTCGGGACTCTATATTTCTGAGAATATTAAATTGTGCATCATTAGAAAACAAGACTGAAATTTCAGTTTTTGCAAATAAAATTAGCAGCACTTGTAACGGTAGAATGTTTGGTTGCGAATAGAAACTTTTATTAAAAATCACTTCTATTTTATATTCCAACTCAACTTCATCGAATTTCATTATGATTAACTTAATACTAATTAATTGTCATATAATGTCATCCTATCATCCCATTGGTTAACTTCAAAAAGTTATTGTAACAAAAAATTTTTAAACTGTGACCAGTGGGTTAACCCGCAGAGTTACAACACACTCTTAGTTTGGGTTGGGCTCAATAGCGCAGGGACTTGAACTACCTACTGAATCTACCTACTTCCATTCCAGAAGCTCCGTGTCTTCTATATAGGCTACCAGTTTATCTGTAGGGATCCTCAGTAATTGTGATGGTTGCGTTATTTCCACTCCAAAGTGCTTCCGTCTGAGTCCTTGTAAGTTCTCACAGAAACAGAGTATGTGAGTAGGTGTTTCTTCGTAGAGTTCACATTTCCTGCACAATGCACATAGGTTCTCTAACTTTGCCCATCCTGTGCAAATGCTTCCTCAGGGTACAGTATCCAGACACCAGGTCGGTAACGGTCTTCAAATTTCTCTTACCCAGTTTCAATACCCTGGACGAGAGTTCCTTGTCTACCTTATTCAGTAAACTCTTAGTATTTTTTTTTCGGACCGAGATGGGAAACTCATTTTCGACTGGGTCCTGGACCAGTACCCAGACAGTGCTGGACTCATCCCCACGGAGATGCCTACCAACCAAACCCATCTCAAATTCACCGTTACTTCCGCCTTGGAATCACTACCCTAGCATACTTCAAGACGGGCGGCGGTCCCTCACACACTCTCCTTCATCTTCCTCCTTCTATCACTCCTACCTCTCACATGCCATAACGAGTACTTCTCTTTCCCTAATCACGCTCTCCACTACGCCACTTATCTGCATCCATTCCTCCTCGCCCCTCAACATAATCTCCACCATAGTTTCCCAATACACCGCCTCTCCCAGTTTATATTCCAACTTCTTCAAAACTTCCTCGTTCTTCCAAAATCTAAACACATGTTTCACATCATCCTCTACTTCACATCTCTCGCACACTTCAGTTTCTCTTTTTCCAATCTTGTGGAGGTAACCCACTCTCGACCCATGCCCTGTGAGCACCTGCGTCAAGAAGTAGTCTACCTCGCCGAATTTCCGGTCCACCCAATCTCCTTCTCCCAATCGCTACTCTTAGCGCGCCCTCATACTCATCCCACCTTCTCTCCATTTCCTCATCCATCCATTCCTGTACTTTCTCTCTGTTAGCACCCCTCCAGCGTTTATGTCTGGCTCTAGCCATCAAGTCCAATGGATAGGACTGTGACAGAACTCTCTGCATCCGCAGAAGTGGTCTAACCCTTGCATTCACCCCTGCTTTCTCACCCCACACTTCCGCGCCATACAGCATACTCTGCTCTACCGTCCTACCAATTATCCTCCTCTTCCACTCTCCCTGTCCTTTCACAACACCCATCAATCTTCCCAGCCATGCTGCCCTTACTTTTGCCTTCTGTGCAGCCTTCAACATATGGGTTTTGAAGGATAATTGGCTATCCAACCACACCCCCAGATATTTCTCCGCTTCCTCCATTCGAATTTTCTTTCCCTTCACCATCACCCCCCACCTCCCTTGCCTTGCTCGGCCCCTTCACCAGTAGCCCCACCGTCTTATCCTCAGCCACTTCCAGTCCACAACGCTCTATCTTCTTCACAATCTTCCTACACATGCTCTCCGCCTTTGCCGTACATACCAGACAGACATCGTCCGCATACACCGTGATCTCACATCCCTCTTCGCATGATATCAAACAAACTTCATCAAACACACTCTTCCAAAGCGTCGGTCCCAGAACCGAGCCCTGGGGCACTCCAATCTCCGCCCATACCTTCTCCCCCTAGTGTCCACTATCGCACGCCGCGTCAGGTAGTCCTCTACTAGATTAACTAGCCCCTCTCCTACTCCAAGCTTTGTCAATGAACTCAACACCGCCCGTTTACTGACACTGTTGAACGCGTTCCCCATGTCGAAGAACACAAGCACGGCCAATTTCTTATTTCTACAGCTACCCAGCCTAGCCCTTTGCACCAAGTCCACCACCCTGCCCAGCGCTGAGATGCATGACTTAGCTTCTATAAACCCATGTTGGTTTTCCCTAAAACCTCCATTCCTACCAACTTCCTCCTCAATCCTAACCTTTATTATCCCCTCCAGCAATCCACACAGCAGGCTGATGGGCCTGTAATCCCTCGCCCGCTTCTCATCGCTACCCGTCTTCTTCACAAGGATCACCCTGGCCACCTTCCACCTTTCCGGGAACTCTTCCTTCCTCAGTATCCTGTTAAACAGTTCCAAAAAGTACTCCCCATTGTCATCCAACAGCCTCTTCACTATACCCCCTCTCATGTCACATCTCCCTGGGGCTCTCCCCTTACCTTAACTTTCCCCCCCCCCCCCTCTACTTCCCACTTCTCTATCGACCTTATCCCTCTCCCATTCCCTATCTCCCTAGTATTCTGGGCTTCCCGAATCCTGCCCTCCACACATCCGTCTACCCCTGTGAACAATTTCTCTATAATCTCTTTCTCTATCTATCTATCTACCTAATCTTCCTCTAGCACCACGTTCCCATTTCCACCCATTCTTTTCACCGCTATCTCATACGCCTTTCCCCATGGGTTGTTTTCCAACTTCCCCAGTAACTCTTCCCACTTCCTTCTTTTTTCCCTCTCCACCCTGCGCTTCAGTTCCTTCTTCTTCTCCTTATAACCACCTTTTCCCTCCATCCCTACTTTTCCCATCAACTTTCGTTTTCGTTCCTTCTTACACCCCCTCCACAGACTCTCTATTTCCTCATTCCATCAGTAATTAGCCATCCACTTGCGCCTCTCACCCCTTTTTGCTGCTCTCCTGCAGCCCTGTATCACATCATACAGTTTCTCTACATCATGCCCAAGTCCCCTTCCTATCTCCTCCCTCACTTTCTTCCCCATTATTTCTGCCTCGGCCTTTGTCCACTTCCATCCCCACTCTTCCACTAATTCCTTTCTCCCTCCTCTCATATTCGTATCCACATACCTATGTAAACTCAAGCTTTCCTCACTCTTAGTATGGAGGTGTCCTTGTGTCAGCGTTAATTTCAGTTGGTGTTCCTTAACTAGCTAGCTCCCGACTTCTTATGTAATCCTTTGTGAATCCACAAAACGGTTCCGGACCTGTGAAGGCTCCTCTAGAGCCTTCTTTAGCTAGCTAGTCTGCCATTTCATTTCCTTGCAATCCCCTCATGTGCCGGCACCCATATTAGAGACTTTTTGTTGTCTCTTAGTCCAGTAACTGAAGACCTGAAAATAAGCAAACCTATCAATATATTTGTCCAATAATTTTTTTGGCTTGATTTGTAGGTCTTGACAGGTACTTCAAAGGGAGAAAAAGTTCTCCAAAATGGCCCCTAAGGTCCCAAAAAAAACGGTTTTCCGCCAATATCTCCCGAAATACGCAAGTTAGACCATTTTTGTTGTAATAAAAAATGAAGGTCGTTCAATTATCTACAAAAATGGTCCCTATCATTTTTATCGCAACACGAATATTTTTTGCGAAAAGGGCCTTTGAAAAAACCAAAATTTTTACACCGAATATTTTTGGTGGTTTCTTACTAAATTTTTGCTCGAGGGCCTCGGAAATACATAGACTTTCACCTGTTAGACTTTGGAGACCAATTGTAGATGGCGCCAGCGGAATACCTGCACTCGCTAAATTGTGGTGTATACACATGAAAATCCGGGCACCAATCGTTTTTTCGGCAATTATTGGCGTATTTCACACGATTTTTGTGTGTCACAGCAACACTTCGTGTCTCTTCATTCTATTAGTCAATGTTCAGTGTAATTTCACAAGGATATGAGTCGCAAATTTAGTAGAAAATTGCGAAATCTTATTGGTTCATGTGGCAGTTTTGGCTACTACTAAGTCAATACCTATAGAAGCTGATAATAATAATTTTTTTTATAAATATTTTTTGCATTTTTTTCATTTTATGCAAATTTTTCGCAAACTTCAGAAGAAACAGTATAGGTGCAGGATTTCAGAAAAAACAAGGAATTTTTAAACAAATACCATTTATTCTTATAAAAATTAGGTTGAAAATACAAAATACATAGAAAAATTCAGAGTAGGATAAAGGAACCAGTGAATGCCAGTTTTTGCAAAAATCCGCGACAAGGCGAGAGCTATAATTTTTCAACCCGAGTAACATGCTTGTTTATGCTGGAAAACGAAGTTCTGGAACTTCAAATATGAAATTAAAACGCGTTATTTCATGACGAGAATCGCTGATTTTGAGTGGCATTCACTGGCATTAAGATGGCATTCATTGGTGCTGTTACCCTATGTTAAACCAATTTATGTCTTCAGATTTCATCAGCGTGATTCTCGTCGCCTAATACCTCTACTTCTTCCTCTGTTCCTCTTGTCCCTATCCCTTGCTCTTCCAGCTCTATTTCTATCTCATCATCTTCCAACCCTATTGTATCTCTTTCCACCCATGTTTCTTCCACCTACCCTTCAAGCCCTTGTGGTTCTCCTTCCATCTCTAATTCTTCCGGGAATATAGCTTCATTTTTCTCATAATTTAAACACTGTGTCAACTGACATGAACCACAGATAGAGGAGCAATTCAAACCTGCTTTTAAACATGAACAATTCTTCTCGCAGCCTGTTTTGCACTGACATAAAATCATCTTCAAGAGAACGGCGCTCAAATATGGGGAACAAGTTATATGGATGGAAATGTCAGAATATAAGCTTTAATTCAGTGTGGGTATTAATTCTCAAAAAATTAACAGCGGAAAACAAAAAGCATTTAAAAAAAAGGCCGGTTTTCACCCGTGTTACCAATTTTCCCGGTCCCTGGAAAATAAGTGCATTGTATTCCGAATAAAAATATTGGTTCAGAGAGTAGACATAGTAAGCTTTCAAATGGTGTGCATTCAATAACAAAATAATTGAACATTATATCCTTATTTTCGCTTGTTTACAAGATTTTTGAGAACTCCGAAAACGACTGAAAAATTCAAATAAATAAATAAACTTTTTATTGAAACGCCACAGAGATACTGAAAAAAAATTTATAGGAACATTCAGGACCTCCCCAGACCCTATTTGAAAAAACAAGGGATAATAAACCATTTAAAATAAATAAAATGTCAATGATTTAATGGAAGAGGCCAAAATATTGGGGAAAAATAACATTGGCCACTTTTTGCAATGTCCTCGACGGGCGAGAACGGGGTTTAAGACACATATTGATACCTACGGATATTCCCATTACAATCAACTTTAAATCATCGAAAAATATTAATTTTTGACTGAGTTCTGGAAGAATTTGTCCGCCGGTTTACAAGTTAATTTTATAGACGGTAGCATTTCTAGAGGTAGTGCAGCCGCGTAAGCGAGGGGACGTTTGGATGCGATTATCTCGAAAACTATTGGATTTTCGAAAAAAATGATATGGACCATTTTTGTAGATAATTTAACGATCTTCACTTTTTGTCCAATTGTCCAAATTGCATATTTCGGGAGATAATGGCGGGAAACCGTTTTTTGGGGGGCGTTAGGGGCCATTTTCGGCCCTTAGCCAAGGGGCAATCTTGGAGAACTTTTTCTCCCTTTGAAGTACCTGTCAAGACCTAAAAATCAACCAAAAAAAAATTATTGGACAAATATATTGATAGGTTTGCCCCTTCAGTTACTGGACTATCTTGCCAGCATGTTAAAGGATTCTTTACAGTTTTTACCAGTTTAGACATTTAGTTCGTGCGAACTGTATGTTTCAATTTATCAAATCTTATAGCTCACTATAAACGTCGAGCTAGTGTAATGATGACATTATCGTGAAAGATTAATCTTTTGTATAATTTGAAAATTTCCAAATAGCCAAATCTACGTGATATAAATATTCAATACTCAAACTAATTAGAATTATTATAATTCAATTCCATTTTATAATGGAAATCGGAATAATATGAAATATTAACGCCCATATGATCAAACTAAATATATCCTCATTTGGATGAAATAGCCAGCCAATTTATATTAAAGCTGTTATTAGTATATAAATTATTTGTAAAATCTTATTAAGGGAAAATGTTATTTGGTTTATGGTGGAAGGTCAGTGGAAAGTCAGTTAATTATAAATTAATCAGTTTATGATCATTGAACAGGATGAATTGAAAAAAAAAATGGCTCACTCGTGACAATGTTTACACAAAATGGACCTAGAAAGATAATGTTTCCACTCCTTGGTGGATACACGTCTGTGCTTTAAGTAGATTAGATTGCCGCTATAGCCTGTATTGATGAAAACATCAGAACAGGATGTACCGAGCAAAAAACTCATAATCACTGATAGTTAGGCTTCGCTTAAAGCTATCAGCAATCCAAGTAATCGCGGATTGCATAAGAACGGAACTTGCTATGTAAAGAACACCAGTTCAAATGAAGATTGTCACGTTCATACAAATAAGTAGTTTACCGAATAAGGTAGGTAATGAACTCACAACTAGGCTATCTCAACTGGGATTTGAAGATACTTCCCGACATGATCACAATCTGAGAAATCTACACAAAATGAAAACAGAGTGGTGAAATACCTACTCACCTACTTCTGTGAGAACTCACGACGACTGAAGCAGAAGCATTTTGGGGAAAAAATAATATAGAACTACTCAAAATCCTCCCAGTCATACTAGTGGCATATATTATAGAAGACATGAAGCTCTTGGAATCGAGGTAAAGGATGTCAGAAATGGCACAAATATTCAGTTCAAGTGCCAGAGCTGTTGGGTGAATGAATCCATTCAGATCCTATCTAAAAGGAGGAAAATATTCCAACAATATCCCAATAGTCTACTGTGGTTACTAATTATATTGAACATCTTCACTGTACTTCACTACGGTGATAGATAGATGTTTGATTTACCTGAAAGCTCCTTTTAAATCTATGACGTTGTGGCGAAACTTATGGTCACTAGGTGCTTAAAACATATCATATTGAAGCCTTGGAAATTATATACAGGGTATACGATATTCTACTGACACCGTTCTTACTTAGTTGACTATGAGCCCATGGGTAAAAGAGTGTCGCGATTTGAAACAGCAGCAAACCCATTCAGAACGATAGTTTATCATGCATCGGCTCCAGCACTATGGCGTACATTTTCTTTTGTGCAGATAAGCGCAGTGGAAAACTGAACATTTTATTTTGAGTAGGAAAATCTCGGAAAAGAAACAATTTTCTTTCCATGGCTTTTCACACAACTTTTTTTGTACGGCACTTCTGTCAAATCTTTATTTATGTGTTGTATAATCTACAGAAACCAATGCCGTACAGTTTGAAATTACCTTTTTAGAGGGTAGAAAATAGGAGTTTTCGAAAATGTTCCTAGATTTTCCGAACGATTATTTTTGAACGTCATAGAGTCTGGACCGATCTCCTATGATGTAACAAACGGCGTACAGTTTCATATCACGGTTTCTGGGGGTGAAAAATAAAATGTTCAGTTCTCCGTTGCGCTTTTCTGCACAAGAGAAAATGTACGCCATAGTGCTGGAACCGATGGTGGCATGATAAACTATCGTTCTGAATGGGCTTGCTGCTGTTTCAAATCGCGACACTTTTCCCCATGGGCTCATAGTCTATAGGGGGTTACTCGATGAATTTATTTATAAGAATATAAACCCTTGACCCTTGACCCTTACCAAGATTTGGAAAGTTGTGGAGAGCGGTAATTAATCGAAAGTTTTCTGCTCAAATTACATACATATTTTTTCTACGATTACACAATATTAATTTTCCATAAGTGCTCTATTTGCTTATGATATTTTAAATTTGTTTTAATAATTTCATATTATGAATTTTTTTTATTCAATTTATTTCAAATTGTTTAACTCGGGGTTTGGATTCAATATTAAAATTATTTTCCTACGATCACATAGGAAAATGACATATATCGCAATGTCTAGTTCTATGGAAAGTGGCCTTTATTCATACGCGTACGGAAAAAAAACTCATCCATACGTGTACGCATAAAAAAGCTGTCAAATGAATTTTCATTAAGATTGACCACTGGCAAGCTAACAAAAATATTATTTTTAATTAGATTTACCTATGTAATATCTAAATTTGAAGCGAACTATTTGAAAAGTGAAATTTTTGTCATTTTCTTGATTAAAAAAAAATTAGGGCGCGGTCGATTATCGAACCCGCGTACTCTTCTTCAGAAGTCCGATGTTGTACCAACTTATCCAAATCACCTGTTATAATAGTAGGAAAATGTAATCATCTTGAAAGGTATTCATGATAAGTATATATGAAGTATGGTGAACAATAATAATTTCACTTTCATAATTAATAATAGTAATAACCTACCTTTAATATATAGTTAAACTACTTGAATTTTTGTCACTATTGATAGTTATTTTTAATTTTGAAATCAATTATTTTGACTTTAATTGTAACATTTTGTGTATTAATATGTCAGACGTTGATTACACATTATCTGGTGAAATTATCACTTGATCGTAGGAAAAATACTGTACACTACTCGTGCGAAAGTGATTTTTCACACTCGTGTGATTGTCGCACTCGGCTAATACCTCGTGCTACAATATTTCCCACTCGTGTGAAAAATGTCACTTTCCGCACACGTTATGTAATATACTATTTTGAATCGAATTTATTTACAAATATTTATTCAACAATTTGATTGAACATAACAAACTTCAACTTCATAAACTAATTCTTTTTATCGGGCCGCGACAGCTAAGGTCATTTTGCCCTATTCAGCTTTATTTTTTTGCTCATTTTATATTTTTTTGCGAAGTTAACAAAAAATAATAAAAATAATGTTTTTTTGAATCTTTAGACACAGCGATTAAACGATCAATAGGGATATCTCGTATCAGCAATAAACTATTTAATTCCTAGAGCATAATTATATCAAACAGCAGGTGCATTGCCTCAATATTATTATCACAATTACATACATAAGGACGGCATTATTAATTTTCCGGATTATTGAATTAATGCTTCCGATGCATACAAAATGATTAAAGTATTTACATCCCATACAATCAAATGCACAAACTGCATTTACGTTTTATTTCAAATAACAGATATGTTTGTAATCATTGTCGTGTGCATTCAATTCACATCCCTTTTTGAATTAGACCTTTTACGTCGGCAATATTTTAATAGACTTTGTGCTCATTGCAATCAAAATATCACTGCTTGCGGCGGATATAACCTGGTCTTTTGATTAAAAGCCGGCATACGAGCGATTGTTGTATTTATTATCTTTATTGTTTAACGGACTATTGATTTTGAGTAACTACTTTCAACTTATAACTCGTTTATCTGAACAACAGGTTGTCTACGAAACCGATGGGATTTATTGGACCGAATGTTTGTATGGAAAAAAAAGATACGAGTATTATTGGTACAACAAAAACGTGATATTGGAGAAACAAGTGGCGTAAGAAGCTAAAATAAAATGGACATTTTATGAGGAGTAAAATCGAGTGTTGATAATTTATTGTGTATTTGAACCAAAGTGGTTGATGGGTCTGGTTGCGAAAATTAAGAATTGTAAACCCGAATCCGCGTCACGGTGTGATAATTTCTTTTTTCTACGCCCATGTCTGTAAACATCAAAAATCGTACTGTCAACATTCCTTGTAAATGACATTTACCTACGACCCCCCCTGTAATCA
>CAJUYG010001130.1:16112-28001 GCA_910591675.1 Galerucella calmariensis
CAATTTCTCTTCAATTTCTCTTCAATTTCTCTTCAATTTCTCTTCAATTTCTCTCCAATAGTTCTACTTAAGGAGAAAAGATAAGGATTTTAAATAAAAAAATAAAAGTAGAGCATATATGGATTCAGGGATTTAAAAAGTTAAAGCAGATCATTCATTTTCTATTATAATTGAAGGGTGAATATACCTAAAAACGAGAGTTAGAATTGGACCATTTTCCATCCTATTTCACTCAAATACAGACAAAAACGCGAAAGAACACTGAAAGGTCTAAAACGATCGAAAACTATTAAATAAATGGAAAGTTAAAAAAAAAACAAATTAAAATGTATACAAAGTACGAGTGCCATAATATCTAGTTATTGAAAAATGTGGGAACAATGAAATATTTCTGGAATTTTCAGATAATAACCTACATTATGAATACATTTTTTAATAGATTTATCAAGATGACAAATCACCATGCTCTTTGTTTTTATATTTGACCCAGATGTTGATTTGAAATAATTGAAAACACAAAACAATATTTTCATACAATTGTTTCATCTTTTCGCTTTCATTATTTTATTTAAGTGAATAATTTTATCAAGTGTTCTTTAGAGAGGTATTGTCCCATCAAGAAAATATTTCTTTCTTGATAAATTTGCTCATTGTTTTGATCTCTCAGCATGCGACCTTGCCTAATTACACGCTGTAATTGTAACGGTTCCACTTAAATATTAACATACAATAATAATATTCTTGGATAAATTCGCACGCTTGGTGTAATTGAGTTTTGAGAGCGGCAGGTGGTCTCGATAAAAATATATACGTACAAAAATGCGTGAACAACTAAAATATATTTCTTCTCAATACATCAAGAGTGCCATAAATATATTTTCCGAGCTATCGACTGAAAATACACTCGAATTTCGGATATACTGGATGTTGCAGTCAACTTCGTTATTTTAAATAAAACACCCCGTACATTTCCAGCTTTTTGAATTGCTGACCTAATAATAAACACATTTTTAAAACAAATTACCATATTAGTCTTATAGTTCTCAAAATAATTATTTTAGTAAAAAAAATATATTTCACTGATAAATGAAATGTGTTTGAGTGTACCAGCTTTTGAGCAGTAGGTATACTTATGATTTTATCTGATTCACAATCAGCCCATTCCTAAAGACAGCTCCAAAAAAATGTTCAAGAGGTCACTACAATTTCTTCAAATGTCAAAAATTCCGTTGCAGTATAATTTTATAGACCAAAATAGGTTTCTGAGCTTATACTTTTTTTAAATTCATTAGTACATTCATTCATACCTTTATACAATTAAAATTTCTACCACAGATACCTACATGTGACTGATCGAAGTTTCGATGATCCCAACCATTAGATGTTTGTCTGTGGATATAATAGAGAGGCTACCAAATAAAAAACTTGAGAGGTGTCAAGGGACACCCGGATGGAACGAAGTTCCTTTCTATTAATTAGTGAAGGAATTGTACATATACATACACACACCGAAACATTTATATATTTATACATATATATATATATGTACTCTGTCAGTCTATTCTTTCATACACGTCATAGATGCGCGGGACTTTGTAAACACAACAGAGTGTATATATATACTCTCGACTTCGTAAACACAACAGCGTATAGGTTAGAACACGCACGGCTTGCTAAATACATACGTTCTGAAATTGTAATATTAAAATATGATTTGTTTTTGAATTTATTAAAATTATGACGCGTACACTTGCTAAACACACAAAATGTGGAGATTATAATGCGTATGACTTGGTTAGCACAATAATAAAGAGAGGTTATAGTGCGTACTTGCTAAAAATACAAAACCATTTATTATTATTATCTGTATATAATCGCACATTGCAGCATGTAATACCTTTCTTCGCATCTAATACACATGAGAGCTCATGGCAGCATGTGTTGCCTTGATATAGACGCGTAGGTTGATGGTTCGCGCCCGGACTATGGGGAAAATTTTTTCAATTTATTGCTTTCTATGAGAGAGAAAGATGCAGACAGAGAAACACGCGACGCCGCACAGCTTACAATAGCTTCCTATATCAAAAAGTGTCGTGACAACTTTTGGTAAGAATTTTATCCGTCCAGCCTCCTTTCACAACGCGCGATAAGGAACTTCGTTCCAATAATACAAACTAAACTCCTTATCGGTTAATTGGACCAAAAGTACAGCGTATTTTCAATGGATGGATCAATGTCGAGAATCGCTTATTACAAATTTTCAGATTTTCATTTTAACCGGTTTTGCCATAATACGTCATCAAAAAAACGCTCTCCAAAAAAATTAATAATCAGCAATTTATGATAATTTTAAACCACTTTTGTCGCATATTATCACATTGCTCGTTGTGGTTTTTCCACAGTTATTCTTTGATTACTCGCGGTAAGTTGAGTTTACTAATATCTAATACTCGTTTATTTAATATTTCTATTGTGTTCTGTAGATAAATTATAATGAGTGTACAAAAGCAAGAACATGTTTCTTACCTTATTTTTCACAAATTCAATAGCCGCATATCTTTGGAACATACCTGAAAAAGAGAAAAATTATAATAACTAGCAAGCAAAACTAAAATTTGAAGAAACTTATCTCGTTAATGCGGCATTAGTAGTAATATAAATTCAAGTTATGACTAACGCCAAGTAATAAAAAATATAAAAATAATAGGCATTCGTTTCACATAATAAGAACCCACTAGACTCTAGGCTGTCTTATCAATAAAAATTTCTTACTCCGCCCTTACTCTTTAGTCAGAGACTAGTTACTCTGAGACTAGGTCGGTTTAAAGAAGTCATACAATTGCTATTAATAAACTCCGACTAAGGAGGTAATAGTTACTCTATCCTTATTACTGGATTAGGACATGACTTAAGGAAGATTTACAGTTTTATGGTAGGAATTGACCAATAACTGGACGTTATAGTGACATCTGTTCTGTTTTTTATTGTAACCACAGCACACCCTCTAGCAGTTTAACTCACATGTACAATTTGTATCCAAGTTATAATATCGAGCCCACCAGCTTGAGAGCGCATTTGTAGCGTGACGTTGCAGAATCGCCCAATCGGAGGGAACTTCACGTGAACTGTCAATTATTGAAAGTTACAAACATTTTAATTTTTATCAGTTAACATTTAGTGATTTAGTTTAGTATTTTACGGGTCCGGTAAGGTTCGCGACCCTCGGAATTTTGCAACGATTTTTTTTAATAGTCCTATTGCTATAGAACGTTTTAATTAAAACAAATTCTTGGATTATTCACTTTTGAAAGAGAAAATCGCAATTGAAAGTACTAAAAATCCGCCATTTTTTTTAAATATTTGACAATTTTTGACAATTCTGTCTTGATATCGGATGGTCACAAATTTAAGAAAGAGCGGAGAATGAGCAATGTTGCCAGCTTTCATTTCCGTAGCTCGTTACGGCTTGGAAATAACACCAAGATTATATATGTATCTTTTCACATATAACACCGATGTACTTACTATCTTTATGATCTAAAATGTACTTTTTAGACATAATATTGTATGTTCCACAGGTACTAACTTGGTACGTATATTCCATGACGTTAGAGTAAATACAAAGAATTATGTATATTTTTGTGATTTTTAGTTGAAAATTAACGTCAAATGTCCCGATAAGTTGGTATATAAATATTCGTAATATCACGAACATTTTGCTGATTATAAAAAAGAAGGGTTTTTAAAATAATTGCAAGAACACAGCTCCAGTGGATTGTTCTATTCAATTTTAGCCATATGTTATATTTATATTGCTATTATTTCACATTCGGCAAATGTTTACTTGAATAAATGGGAAAATATAGTTTTCATAAAAGGATCGAAAAACCTCATTCATGTGGAATACAAATTATTAGCCAATTTTTCGAGAAGGGGAAGGGAATAAACATGTTTGTATATAGATAGACATGAATATGAAATGATTTTTTATTCCATATGATGTTTTCCAAAAAGGGGAAGGGAAGTCAGTATGCTTATCAATGAATTTTCTAATTCAAAGATCTAGATTGACTGATCGTTATCGCGAGCGAAGCGAGCGCGCCGGGTCGACGTTTCGCAATTCGCGCGCGCGAATTGCGAAACGTCGACCCAAGGCGCTTTCATGTGGAATATATAGATGGACATGAATATAAAATGATTTTTATTTCATATGATGTTTTCCAAAAAGGGGAAGGGAAGTCAGTATATATGCTTATGAATGAATTTTATAATTCAAAGATCTGGATTAATTAAATTATATCGCGAGCGAAGTGAGCGCGCCGGGTCAACGTTTCGCAATTCGCGCGCGCGAATACAAATTATTAGACACTTCTTCGAGAAGGGGAAGGGAATACATCTCTTCACCTCAAATCGCCTGACTTCATGGGATTTCTACTAGAGCAAAAAAAATATCATAATTCAAGACATGCCGCTTCCCGACCAACTGACACAGATCAAAGTGTAACTAAAATGTCATTAAATACGGAGCAAAAGAATGAGAAAAAAAATGTTAATCTAACTATTATATAAATATTCATGATTATAAATGCAAATAATTTTATATTGTGATATATATTCATGTAATCTATAACAATGTATTCAGCTGAAAGAAAAATAAGACCATTTGACAACGCCGTTAGGAAGTGTCACCTGATCCTAATTTGTGAACCTACGATATCTAGACATAAGCTCTGACATGAGATTTTAGTGTACAATACAATAAGCTCAAGTGTCAAACGAAAATATTTGTGCTTACGAATATTTCTAAAAATTGGCAAAATTTAAGTATTTTCTTCTGGTTTTTTGTGTGAAACAGACTGAGATTTAGTTCAAGATAATAACCTTTACTGTTTATAGTGAAAATATTTATCGTGAAATAGCATGAATTAGTGTTGAAAAAGTACAATTTTTTGAACTAAAATTGTGATTTTTGAAGTAATTACTGGATGATCCAGCGAAATTTTTGTTCTAATCTGCCTTATTTAAGGTAAGCTTTCAAACAAATGTAAAATTAACATAAAATTCCGAGGGTCGCGAAGTCTACCGGAACCACTTGGTATAATATATAATATAAGCAAGACCTATGGCATCTCGTAAAAGAACTTGTGTTCCTGGTTGTACCGATAAAACGAGTAAGAGGCATCGTTTCACCAAGGACCCCAACTTATTAAATATTTGGAAGGAGAATATGAACAATCCTGTTTTAAAGGAGAAAACTCCAAAACAACTTTATGACAATTATAGAGTGTGCCATCAACATTTCGACCAGGAGTTTCATAACATAACACAGGATTTCAGAAAGAGTTGAAACCATGTGCATATCCAACTCTACTTCTATCTGGTAAGTAGATGATAATTCGAGTTATATATAGCTTTATTTACCTTTAAATTTGTACATGTTCACATTAGGTACCTGCATTAAAAAATATAAATAAAATCTACAACTATGATATATAAAATATAAGAATTGCAATAAATTAATCAGAACGAAAATAACTTACATTATAAAAACAGCTATTAACAAGAAACTTATTAACTTCGTTTTTAAACTTAACGTTGGAAACAATTTATATAGTGTAATGCTATATTGTAATATGTAGACCTATTACATGTAGATGACCTATGCAAAGGCACAACAAGATCTCTATTTTGTGAACTGTTTGTTTCAAGAAAATGTTATAGTTAGCTCCGACGTATATGTAACACATTTAATGATGGAAATGTTAATAACTGTTTTGCTTTAAATGTTCCTTTACAATTTTCTCGATAACCGAGTTGTTGTAAGTGGATAAAATTATTTGATTTCAGACACCGTTACGATACCATCATCCACAATAGTGTCTTTGGAAACTCCATCTACATCTGTAGAAGATACACCTACATCTTTAGAAGCTCCATCTACATCTGTAGATATAGAAAAAAAATTGACCAGAAGTAAGTTAATGATTCAAAACCAGAATTTGCATGAAAGTTTCTCATTAGTTATTAGTAATTTCCTGTTCTTCTTTACTCAACACTTGAAAATATTAAATTGTTACTAAGTGGCTGAAGGTAGAAAGACACAATAATTCTATTAAGTATGTGGAGGTATATGGGAGTTTGGTGGAAGTTTTATACAGAAATCAGACAAAATGCGGTGAAAATAACAAATTTAGAATTATTGAATAGGTCATTATACAAGGTGTTGATTAATGGGTGTTACAAACTGAAAGAGCGTGTAGAAAATGCGAGGAAAATTGGCGGAAATTTCCTGTCGACATGGGTCGTTGGAGCATTAGTTTTCGAGATACAGAGTGTTAAAGTTACCCTACAACCAGTTAAATATCATAAAAATCAATGCTATTGAGTTTTTTCAGAAATAATAAATTTATGTCGTTATGGACACGTGTTGCATTACAAAAAGGTTGCATGAGTTCTTACATCGTCAACTAACTTGAAAACAGTAGGTGGAAGTTTGGTGCAAGTATGTGGAAGTTTTTTCAAATGTGGAAATAGGTGTACAAAATTTTTGCCGGTGGTTTACCCCTCGGTAAAATTACAGTAATTTTGAATATGCCGCAAGAAATTGTAAAATTACAGGAATCTTCTTTTTCGGCAGTTCAGAAAATCACAACCATTTGATTTGTGTTAGAGCTACTGACGGGACTCTCAAGGTGGTGCCATCCGTATAAATACGGGTGGCCACGGGTCAGTTTCCTATCTATAAGTATGTTTTATCTATGGCTTTTCCTAAGAGGTAAAGGTACTATTTTTCCTCAAGGGGGAGCACAAAGATGTGCGGACAATAAATGGTTAATACTAAATACCGAATACCCTGATTTTTGTCCAGCAAGCGAAATGTAAATATCAAAACTGACAGGTTATTTTCAACAGTAAGTTAATATTGCTTGGGATAAACCATATTCTTCGGGATGGTACAAACAATATGCCGATTGGGGTGAATATGATGCCTAAGTGGATAACATGAGAGATGATTGACTCGATATTGAAAAAAATTAAAATTTCCAACCATTATACACGTTCGGTACAGTGTCACTTTGCCAAAGCAGGTATCAATGAGCAGAACACAGCTCATCTAATTAATTGAAACCCAAGAATTGATATACAAAGTCTTCTACCAAATTACTACCTAGTTCTGAAATATTAACTAACCAACAGAACCTTCCAAACGAAAGTTAACGAAGAAAAGTCCAAACGGAATTTGTTGAAATGAAAATATAAAATCTTAAGCATGATTTTTATTGTAACGTCAAAAAATAATCTATCGAATACCACACGAGAGTTGGAAAATAATGGATGATAATTCTCCAGGCCATTTCTCAAACTTGCCCTTAGGGTTCTCGTGTGTCAACAAGTTTTCTTAAATGTCAAATTATTTCCAATTTATTCTCACTTTCTTGTGATATTACCGCAGATAAAAAAAATGAATATCTAGGTAACAATATCTCAATTAATTTACAGATTTGGAAAATAATCCATGATATAAGATTGTAGTTAAAGGATTGTGAAGCAGAATCCCTACTTAGAATATAATCTATATATAAGCAACAACCATAAAAATTAATTCCCGTAATCTTTATGACTAAAAAATGTACCGTTTGAACGTTCGAAAAATAATACAAATTCTTCGGTAGAAACCATGAACACAAATAACAGGATATCCTCACTAACTATATTCTTACTGATTTCTACAATATTTATCACTACGTTGTCGATTTTCCTTTAATTGCACATATTAAGCAATAATTACATTCATTCAATATTTGTTATTCTCTGTCATTAACAAGAGAAAAGTTGTGTGTGAATGAGTGTGCATTGGTGCATTCCATTTGCCACCGTCAATTTTGTAAGGGCGGAAGTTGAACTTCAAGCTTTTAAAAGTACCTATACCTATCTCCGAACAATGAACTTACTAGAGTATAGTAATGAAGGGACGTATTATATCTGATTTCAAATATAAATGTTTATTTTTCAACTATAGTTTGGCAAGTTTATCTGAAGCTACGGGGCATCGGTAAGAGGCGAGGAAACATGGCGCATATCTGTCATAAACCAAGTAAAATTGGAAATACAAAGGTCACTGACAATACCAACGCCACTGGATAAATTAATATCAGTCAATTGACGAAGTGAGAGCACACACACGCGCTTGCCAATAAGAAGTCAGCCTTCGATAAAAATCACCAATTATGTAATCCGGAGGGTGTGGTAATTATAGTTTTTGTACAACGCTGCCAGAGCTTGGAGAAGCCCATAATAATTTTGGAAAAGTGCTTATCTTTTAATATTCATAAATTAAAAAAATAATGTTAATGGAAAAAATCCAAGGAATCATATTGTTAATCATAAAAAGTCCCTTTTCTAATTATCATCACTACATACTTAGCACTCTAGCTTTTTCATAGTTAAACGTGGTAATGTCGAATGTTTTAGACTGCATTCCTTTCACGGCTTCAGATAAACTTGTAAAAGTATACTAGCTGTGGAGGTGACAATTATAGCGTCTTCTAGCCAATTGAGAAGTTTAGTTTCTCTATGAATGGTTAATAATTTTTTCTATTGTTAACCTAGTTCAATAATGGACAAATTTTGCCTGTACAACATATATTTGTTTAGCCAGAAGATTGTCTTCAACATCTTTGCTACTTGAAATTATCAAAATATAATTAATTGAATAAAAATGCCATTAGTTTAAAATTCGCGATCAACCAAAAATGACACTGGTCAGTCAGACGACGGGGCAAACGCTTCTCGTGGTGCGTTTGTGAACGCTGTGGTGTAGAGTGTGAAGAATATATTAAATATTTTATGAACGCTCACTTTGTACCCAAGTATAACTCTTACACTCAAGGTGTTGTGTTGTTAACGCAATACTACTGTTTGAATAAAAACCCTTTATTTTTTTCTTCAGTTTTCAATCTGGACTGATTTTTTCCAAAGGAATTTACCACGCCCTTTCCTAACTTGGTTTTCGTTAATAGTACTGTATATCCGTCAAGGTTGGATAAAAACTAAGGTCATGTCAGTATCGCTCTCATTTTTACGATTACAATAACCATTTTGTGTTTATGTGATGAATCAGTTTTTATGAAGTAATAAGACGATATAAGAAAGGAATTCGTAACAAAGCCGATCGAGATAATTCAAAAGCCATCGAATGTCGAATGTAAATTAGATTTTTAATCGCAATAGCTACGATTTATTTAGGCGATAGATTTAGGCTGTAAGATAAACCGTTTTTGGAGGTTATTGTTTCAAAAAGTAACTAAAGATAAACTATATTAGTCTATTTAGGAATAATGTGAGACCAAGAAAATTTTATAAGTTGTAAAATGACAATACAATGTTGTATCATCTATTTTTACCTAGATTGCAATTAGCATACTTTTCACAAATGAACCTACAACAATTTATCGCACTTTGATTGCAGTGATATATTCAATCAATAACAGTCAGGCCAGTCATCGACTTATATGAGCCTTTGTCTGAGCCCATCAAATGTCTCTTTTTTAGACTAGTGTTAGGTTTTTGGGTGTCAGCAGCTGTCGCCACTAAAGCCTTCCAAAATGACCTTCTCCAGTCAAGTTCCCATCGCCACGGTTGCAACAATTAGTGCTGACAAAGCAGTGAAAAACAGAGATCTGACTTCATTGGGAAACATTTTAGCCTCTGCAATTAATTTGCAGAATGCTACAAACTGAACGTTCAATATTAATTACAATAATAATTGATTTGTTAATATGTATTTAATGATAAATGTTTCTTTATGTTAACTTTTGAGGTTTTTCCGCACGCTAGTAGACACCTGCTGCAGCAAGACTTTACAAAGTTATGGCGAAAAGTAGGGTCAACGCAGATATGGCTTTGAGGAAGCCAGATGGTGAATATACCGAAAATGAGGGAGAAACAGTTCGACTCTTCCTAGAAACTCATTTTCCTGGGAGTACCCCAAATAGAGAAGATAATAATCTCGAAGTTCACAATAGGCCTGCGAGAAAAAGCAGTACAATGGCCAATCACATTTGTAGTAACGATAGGTTGAAATGGGCCATGAACATCTTTTCACCCTTCAAGGCACCGGGAGCAGATGGATTTTTTCCAACATTGCTCCAGAAAGAACAGGACGAAATTCTACCCCATCTGGTTAGAATTAGTCAAAGCAGCTTAGAACTGGGTTATATACCTAAAGCATGGAGAAGGGCAATAGTAACCTTCATTCCAAAAACTGGAAAAAGAGACACAAAAAACCCCAAATCCTTCAGACCAATTAGTCTAACATCGTTTGTACTCAAAACGATGGAAAAGCTATTGATAACCATATTAGAACGGAAATCCTGAAGAGACTACCTTTCCACACATGTCAACATGCTTACCGGGCAGGCAGATCTACGGAGACTGCACTGGTACAACTGACGGAGGATATCCGAGGTGCTCTAGACAACCAAGAAATTGTAGTATGTGCATTTTTGGACATAGAAGGAGCTTTTGACAATACTCCACATGAGGATGTCAAAAGAGCATTAAACAGAAGAGGTGTAGACAGCACAACATCCAAGTAGATGTCGGAACTGCTCACCACAAGAGTAGCAGAGACGCGGACGAGCAAAGACACTGTCTCCATCTGTACTACCAGAGGATGGAGTACACACAGGGAGGAGTAGCAACCCCATTAATGTGGAGTCTGACGGTTGACGAACTCCTGTGTGGTTTGACGGATCTCGGAATATCTTGCCAAGAATATGCCGACGATATTGTCATAACAGCCAGGGGGAAATTCGAAAACACCCCTTGTGATATTGTACAAAAGGGTCTGAACTATACAAATAGCTGGTGTAGGTAAGTGGGACTTAGCATCAACCCCACTAAAACCATCCTGATAGCCTTCACTAAGAAAAAAACTCTCAAACTTCAAAACCATAAAACTTGATGGGAACGAGATTGAATGGAGACAAGAAGTCAAGTATCTAGGTTTAACTCTAGAGAGTAAACTCCTGTGGAACAAACACGAAAAGGAGATAACATACAAGGCAAAAATGGCTCTAATGGTGTGCAGAAATCTGACAGGAAGAAACTGCGTATACAACACACGTATACAACACGTGCGTATAGTGACTTTACCGCACTTGTTAGGTAAACTACTATTTTTAACTAAGTAGTTAAGAAAAAAAAAATCTGATGGTTTCAAGTCAGAACTCAGAACTTTTTTGCGACAAACTGTTTAATAAAAATGAAAAAATGGATTCCATTTATAAATCACAGTCTTTAGAATATATTATGATATAAACTTTATTGTGAAAAAATATAGTGTTCAACTCGTCAAAAATATTATTGACTACAATGCGACGTACAATTTATTTGTTTATTTTTATATACAGTGGAATTTGAAAAGCACTTTATGTATATTTATACTAAATACACAATCATTTTGCAAAATAGATTTCTCTTAAGAAATACAGATAACATTAGTATTCGATATTCGTTGCGTATTACTATGAACGGGGAATCACTGGTACATGTCAAGAATTCATCAACTGATAGAAAAATTTTTTAAATAAATAATTGTTTGTAAATATGCACCTTTTAAATACTTATTTCAATTAGAAAAAAATGTATCCATTAAAAATTACATAATCCATTTAAAATGAAAACTGAACAACTCAATAATAACAATTATTAAAAAATTGGTATTAATTAGAGCAATTCTTTTTTGCACAACTCGTGCAATGCATTAGGAAAAGTATCTGTTTCATATAAAACCGCATAATACTTTTATATAACAATTTTATGAATTGACGGGTAATTATGGTATGTAATAATAAAGTAAAAGAATAAGACACTTCAAATAATAAT